>CM062813.1:599646291-599919019 GCA_031772625.1 Pinus tabuliformis | reverse complement strand
GAGAATACGAGATTGATCAAGTCATTCTGGATTTGGGATTAGATGCGAATGTTCTACCAAAATAGACATGGGAGTGAATGGAAGACCTGCACTGCAATGCTCTCTGATTCAACTGAGAATGGCGAATCAACAGAAATCATACCCATGGGGCGATTGCAGGGAATAACTGTGGATATTGAGGGAGTAAGTGTGCTTGTAGATTTTGAAGTAATAGAGATTGTTGACGATAGAAATCCCTAGCTCACGCTCCTGGGAATTGACTAGGCCACTGATATGAATGGAGTAATTAATTTGAAGAAGCAGAAGATGCTCTTTGAGAAGAAGTCATTGAATGTAATAGTACCCCTGGATCCTACCGAAGGATCGCCCTATACGGAACCTGTCTGCGACTCTGAGAGTGATGATGATTTGGACTGCAGCTACAAGATAATAGCATGAGACCAAGATTAGGAGAATCCCACCGCAGATGAGAGCGTGAGAGTTCCTGCACTTTGGATTCCAATGAAGAAGTAGAATGATGGCAGAATTAGTTACATGAAGTAACTACGTTGAATTGCAATATGATGACCCAGTTGTTATACTTTGTGTCGATAGAAGTAAGAGATCTGCCTAATTATGATGGTCTAAAGGAGGTCAATACCTTCTTGGATGCATTTGAAAGGGAGGTTTTGGAAAAGCAACGCTTCCAGGCCTTGGACTGGGTACTACGTGCTATACCCACAAGATGGTGGGGTATGCACAAAGGAAGCTTTGATGATTAGCGCGAATGTAGGAGAATGATGCGGGTATAATTTGGGAAGCCTAAGATGTAACTAACAGAAAAGTGTGATGGAAAGAATGATCCATGCACATGGATGCAGGCCTATGAAGAAAAGACCCAACCTGAGCAGGTGAATCTATACTCCGTGCTAAAATACCTGGTCAATAAGCCTGTGATGGGGGGGGATTTGCAGGTGGCTTTTATTGTTCCAAGAATATGATTTTGAATTTGTCGTGAAGCCTGGATGATTAAATGCAGGACCAAACCAATTACCATGCATCGAGATAGGGGAGGAACCTATTGGTTTTGAGGATGGATTACCTGACGTACACCTCTTTGCTGTGCGCATAGCGGATGGACATTTTGAATATATAATACACTTTCTAACAACTGGAACTGCTCCAGAAGGATACTTTGTCCAATAGAAGAAAGAATTATCGGTACGCATGGCAGATTTCTCTATCATTGTTGGGCATCTATATAAGACGGAGAATGATGAAATACTGCAAAGGTATGTACCTGAGTTTGAAAGAAGCAACATCTTCGCGGATGCTCATGGGGGCGTTGCAGGAGGACATTATGTAGGAAGAGCAACTGCGCAGAATATTCTACGCGTCGGGTTGTGGTGGCCAACCATTCGTCGGGATTCAAAAGCATATTGCAAGGCATGTGATGTATGTTAGTGGATAGGAAGGCCATTGCAGAGGGATGAAATGCCTTTGAATCCTCAAATGACATTGCAACCTTTCGAAAAGTGGGCAATAGATTTTGTAGGACCTATTAAACCTCACGGAAAGACGGGCGTGAGGTATATTATCACTGTGATGGAGTATTTGACTCGTTGGGTAGAAGCGCAGTCGGTGAAGGATTGCATGGGAGCAACTGCCGTGAAGTTTTTATTTGAACATGTATTGACGCGATTTAGATTCCCAAAGATTTTGATGAGCCATCGTGGTACGCACTTCCTAAATGAGATGATCAACGCACTAACGGAGGAATTTTAGGTGTATCATCAAAAGAGAACACCTTATCACCCATAGGCTAACGGGACAGTGGAGGCATTCAACAAAGTGATTGAAAACGTGCTAACCAAGGTATGCAATGCTCAACGAAGTGATTGGGACCTAAGCATACTTGCAGTGTTATAGGCTTATCAGACGACATGCAAGAAACTGATGGAACAAACACCTTTTAGGCTTGTCTATGGAGTGGAAGTCGTAATGCCTATGGAATACATCATGCCTAGTCTATGCATAGTAGCGGTCATAGGTATGACGGATCATAGAGCCTTGGAGGAGAGGCTCGTGCAGTTGGATGAGCTTGAAGAAGAATGATTTTGACTGGATTTCACTAGAAGGTCCAAAAGAAACATGAAAAGGAATGGCACGACCGACACATAAAGCTGCACACATTTAAGGTAAACGATCTGGTTTTTTGTATGATAGTAAGTTTGATAAATACCCTGGAAATTTTAGGATGCACTGGTTAGGGCAATATATTATTAAGGAGATTACTAACGGAGGCGCGGTATAGCTAGTTAAGTTTAATGGAGATCCCTTCCCAAGAAAAGTGAATAAGAGTTAATTGAAGTGATACACAGGTGGATTGGCCATCTAACTAGCTAAAAAAAGCACAATCTTAGCACCCTAGGCAACTAACAAGAGGCACGGGACTATAAACTACACTGCCTAGGAGTTGCGTGATGTCAGGACTGCAGAGTAGTGAAGTATCACATGGTTCGTGACAATGCGAAGATAGCTGCGCTGGCGCGAAGGTCTACCAAAAAGTGACCGTTAAAGTCACTATTCATGATTTGATGGTTGGTTTGAGGCCAAATGGAGTAGGTGGAAGGCATTTAAGGTGAACTTTATGGGTTAGATTCTTGGAAATCTACCGCAAATCTATCATTAATGGACCGAATGTGAGGGGAATGGTGGAATTCGAATTCAAAATGCACTATAAATTACAAGTGGTTGTCCAACAAACAACACTTGGCAATTTGAGAATTTAGTTGTTCTGCACTTAAGTATTCATGAACCAAAACTTATTTGAGAGTCTAAAAGTGAATTCGTTGTTTGAGAAACTACTCGAGACACTAAAGGAACTATTGAGTAGCGCTATGTCAACACTCAAAGAAGCCATGGACATAGGAGTAGTGACATTCAAGGAAGCCACACTGGAAATTATAGAAGTGGAAGCCCCAGAGAGCGTTCGAATAATCGTTGAGGTCCCTAAATCACCGCAAAGACCGAGACGTAAGAAGGATAAGCAGGCCATGATCTCGATGTGCATCTCACCTAGAAATCCATTAAGGGCCAAGCTCACATTGTAGGGAAAGGGGAAGGCCATTTATTTTGAGGCCGATGAGGAGGAATCTGAAGAAATCTTGGTGGAGGAGGAGGATGAAGAGATGGAAGTTGAAACCCAAGACGTGGACCCTATTACCCAGTTACCCGAATATTTTCCTCCATGAAAGGGTAAAGCTAAGGTGCCGAATGATATAGATGAGAGCAAGAGCTCTTTGTAAACTTCGCTGCTCCTAGAAAATATTATCTTTGAGGGACCACACTTAGGGTGGGTTCTTGTGTTGAAATTTGAAGATTAGGACCTTGCAGACAATGAGAAGTTCCCGTATTTAGTGAATGCGAAGCTAAGGTGCTAGAGGATTAATGAGACTGCTAGAACAATTCAATTGGAGTCATTCACATGGCTCAAAGGTGTAGAGAAAGCAAGATTGCTAAGCCTGCTCTGGGTGCCACATTACCACCATGCCCTAGTGACCATTTTCATCATCAGGCAGTTTCTTTGCTTGGTGAATGATGGGTGCTTGTGGTTGGAGGATCCCATCCCCATCATAGACCATTTGATTCACCGAATTACACGACTACCTTACTTAGGAGAGGACCCAACAAACATTTTAGAGGGAAAATGTGGTGAATTGGCCCTTGTAGAAGTGATGAAAATGAAGTTCAAACTAGAGAATAAGAAGCGAGGGTATGCCATCTCCAGCATTAACAACCCTGCAGTTAATGTCACGACACAAATATTGTCAGGGAAGGTGATGCGGAAGTACTGCACGGATGAGGTGCCCGTGCTAGTGGTTGCACTAGCAGCACAATGTGTAGAAGGGGTCTAGTTAAACTAGGTGAACTATCTATGTAGCGAGTTCCTTGTGAACTACCGCGAGGCACAAGAGTAGGGAAAACATTTCATTACGCATGGCTCCTATTGTTGATCATACTGGTGGCATGGGAGATGCCTGAAGATAGCTAGTTCCCTTCAGTCGTGCCAAACCTTCCAGAGGTAGTGAAGTACGCTTCTTTGTGGGTGACCAAGGATGCACAACGGATTAGAGAAAGCAATATCTTCTGGGTGCTAATGGATATGAACATTCAGATGGGGATCAATCGCAAGCCATGATTATCACCCACAATCTAAAATAGTTTGTAGAGATTTGGAGAGTTAAAAGCAGATTTCCACCATGTCTTCATCAGGGTACAGAAGGACCCTACGAAGGCATGGCATGATTTACCATACCTGGCGATCGACAATGTAATATTCGTAGTCCTTGAGTCTTGCTCACCAAAGTGGTGTGATCCTCTTGGCACCACAGTGGAAATGGATAAGTCCACCACGTAGCGTAAGAAGGAAGAGACAAAGCTTCGAATGGTGTAGTTGGCAGAGAAGCATAGGAAATAGGAAGGAGTGGCTAAGGCCCAGGTAGTGCGTGACACTGCGAAGCTGACAAAACAACAAAAAACAAGAGAAGAAGAGTGCGAAGGAACGAAGTCACCTTCGCCCAAACCAGAGACAGACACAAAACAAGTTGGTGCAGACCCGCAGACAACATCCACCCAACTCAAGCATCCACGACCACAAGAGAAGACAGTGCCATGAAAGAAAAAAAAGGCATCAAATATGTCTTTCAACCCGATCACCCTCACTGAGAGGGATTTTCATGACATCATAGAAACGGTGATGGTTGTCACCGTGGAGGCCCTCCAACAATTTTAAGAACAACAACAGCTAGTATTGGGGGTTATTCGGATAGAGTTCCAGGAGTTGCAGGGTCACGCTCCACAGGCTAGCGCAGTGTCCACCGTCCTCACAGTCAACACTTCAGCTATGAAGAAAATGTTGCACACAACGGTGACCAATACAATCATGCTACCAGATGGGGCCCTTACTATAGAGAAGGAAGCCGACAGACCCATGGTGAGTAGTTTGAAAGGGGTAGGGTTGAACATGGTCGACTCCCTTGGGAGACACTCTACCTCTTACAGGATGGAGTCACTACAGAACTTCAGGCCAGGGAGAGTTATGCTCTATAGGTCATGAGAGAATAGTGCACCAACATTGAGCAATTGCGCCTATAGCACAATGAGGCAGTGGATCAGAACAAACAGATAATGTAGGTAGTAAAGGAAACTTGCCAGATCGTGCCAGAGTTAGCCATTCAAGCAGAGGAACTGGTGGAGGTGTGCGTCCGTAAGTTAGCCACAGGGGTGTGTGACGCAACAGCGAAAATGGCCGCAGATCTGCAGTTGAAGGCTCAGCCTTCAACCCCACTAGAGGTTAAGGAACAACAGACCACCACAGTTACGATAGCGATTGCGGTGGTTGACAGTGTAGTGACAGACTCCATGAAGCTGTTTGATCAGTCATTTGAGGTCCTAACCACCCTACACGAGGACCTGAATGTCAAGCGCCTAGAGACAGAGGTGCGTGAGATACAACAGAAATACGATGAGGTAAAAGGGATCACACAGACGGTTGCCCTTACACAAAGGCTTGCAGGGATGCAACAGGCAAAGGCGCTCAAGGAATAGGTGGATGGCACTCTGCACAAAGAAGCGGTCTTAAAATCATGCCTACACCCATGGATCAATGAGGCGTATACAATTACAACCTCCATTGAAGCAAAGCTCACACAACTGCAAACAACTCAGGAGAGGATTCAGGGCAGTAGTTCAACAATAGTGGTTACCGAACAATGCATGGAGGAAGAGCAGCAGGCAACTACTCAGTGCACTGACGAAGTTGCAGCAATTCAAACAAAGATGGGAGGAGTTAAGATCTCTGCACCTTCAGAGTGACTTGAGGGCGAGTCACAATGTTTTTGTTGGGGGCCTGTTGGGCATGGGATCCCCCAAGGGAAGTTTTGGGGCTTAGAGCCCATATTTTGCTCCAATTTTGTAATTCCAATGTAAAGACTCCGCATTTTGTGGGCGCGAAGTGCGTAGTTGTTAAAGACTCATATGGTTGTCCACCATGATTTTGATAATGTAATGTTGGTTGTAGAAGATCTACCCATGGTCTGTGGACCATGGGATTGTATAAATAGGGCTAAGCTCTAAGTAGTTAGAGGCATAATGTCTAAGCAATGAAGATGTATGCGAGATAGCTATGAAGTGTAAGTCTAAGTTATGGGTCATAGTGTAGGTAGAGGCTCTACAGCTGAGTGCGCAGAGGCCTAGTAGTCTGCAGTTGAGTGCGCGGACCCCCGTAACTAAGTGTGCAGGGCAAGTCGAGTCTATAACCATCAGGAAGCAGGATGATTAGTTCTCCTGTGAGGCCTGGATGATTTGTTCTCCATGACGATTATGTAGCAAGATGATTAGTTCTCCTGTGAGGTGTGGATGATGTGTTCTCCATGACAGTTGTGTAGCAGGATGATTAGTTCTCTTGTGAGGCCTGGATGATGTGTTCTCCATGGCGATTATGTAGCAGGATTATTATTTCTCTTGTGAGGACAAGATTGATTAAGTTCTCTTGTCGAGGCATCCTACCCATGCAGTTTGGGACTCATGGGAGGTACCTGTCATCTGATCAATGAGCAAGGAAATGAGGATAGGGACCATAGTAGTACCGATGGATGCATCATTGTATCTATTGTACTCCTTATGCTAGGATGACCTTTATTGATCTGGGATCAATGATATTGGTTTGGGACCAGTGGTAGGAGTTGTACCCACTATGACACTGACTTCGGGTCAGTTGAGGACTGGTCTGGGACCAGTGGTACATACTTTGAGGCTGACTTCGAGTTAGTAGAGTATTGGTCTGAGACCAGTGGTAGGAGTTGTGCCTACTATGACACTGACTTCAGGTTGGTTGAGGACTGGTCTGGGACCAGTGGTACACACTCTGAGAATGACTTCGGGTCAGTGGAGAATTGTATGACACATTCTTGATTAGTTCTTCTTCTTCATGGTTCAGCAGAGCTAAGTAGAGCTGAGCAAAGCAGAGCTAGTGTATATGAGCAGAGCAGAGTAGAGCCAATAGAGTTGAGCAGAGCTAGTAGAGCTAGTAGAACTGAGCAGAGCTAGCAGAGCTTAACAGAGTTGAGCAGAGTAGAGTAGATCTAGTAGAGTTGATCATAACTATCAGAGCTGAGTAGAGCAATGCAGGGCACTGATAGCAGAGATAGTACAATTGGACATATGGATCAGCAGATGGAGTTCTCTCTAGTTGAGAGGGAGTGTTAAAATTGGAAACTAGGGCCAAACTCAATGTGGGTCATATTATTTATGGCAGCTAGTATTTTATTGGATCCCTCTCATTGAGAGGTGTAGGATTGATCTAAAGATCATCCGATTTCGATAAGTATTTATGAAGTTATGAATTTATTTATGTTATGGAAAAATTGTTAAGTCGGCTAGCAACTTATGTAGGCCCAAAAGCCAACAATCATGTCTATTCAACCAGTGGTACATACTTTGAGACTGACTTCGAGTTAGTAGAGTATTGGTCTGAGACCAGTGGTAGGAGTTGTACCTACTATGACACTAACTTCGGGTTGGTTGAGGACTGGTCTGGGACCAGTGGTACACACTCTGAGAATGACTTCGGGTCAGTGGAGAATTGTATGACACATTCTTGATTAGTTCTTCTTCTTCATGGTTCAACAGAGCTAAGTAGAGATGAGCAAAGCAGAGCCAGTATATATGAGCAGAGCAGAGTAGAGCCAATAGAGTTGAGCAGAGCCAGTAGAGCTAGCAGAACCGAGCAGAGCTAGCAGAGCTTAGCAGAGTTGAGCAGAGCAGAGTTGATCATAACTATCAGAGCTGAGTAGAGAAATGCAGGGCACTGATAGCAGAGATAGTACAGTTGGACATATGGATCAGCAGATGGAGTTCTCCCTAGTTGAGAGGGAGTGTTAAAATTGGAAACTAGGGCCAAACTCAATGTGGGTCATATTATTTATGGTAGCTAGTATTTTATTGGATCCCTCTCATTGAGAGGTGTAGGATTGATCTAAAGATCATCCGATTCTGATAAGTATTTATGAATTTATGAATTTATTTATGTTATGGACAAATTTTTAAGTCGGCTAGCAACTTATGTAGGCTCAAAAGCCAACAATCATGTCTATTCAACCTCTACATTTTAGTATAAATAGAAGAGGACTTCAAGTCATTTCTACACACACTTGGATCTCTTCCTCTCTCTACTTTTCTTTGGGTTTTAGTAGGAGGTGAGATCCTAAGGAAAAGCTGGAAAAAGCCAGAAAAGCTAGAACTACCAGAAAAGTTGGAATTGCTAGAAAAGCCGGAATCGCTGGAGAATTCAGAACTGTCGGAAAAGTTGGAATAGCTGGAAAAGCCGAAAAAGCTAGAACTGCCAGAAAAGCCAGAAAAGCCAGAAAAGCTGGAACTGCTGGAAAAGTTGGAACTGCCAGAAAAGCCGAAAATGCCAGAAAAGTTGGAAATACTGGAAAAACCAAAAAAGCCAAAAAAGATGGAAATGTTCGAAGAGCTAGAAAAGTCAGAACTATTAGAGCTACAAGAAAAGCCAGAACTGCCGAAAAAGGTGGAACTGTTGGAAAAGTCGGAAACGCTGGAAAAGCCAGAAATACCAGAAAATTTGGAAAAGCCGGAAAAGCTGGAACTGCCAGAACTACGAAAAAAGCCAGAACTGTCGGAAAAACTGAAAATGCCGGAAAACCCTGGAACTCCCGAAACACGGGAAAAGCCAGAAATATGGGAAAATCCAGAAAAGACGAAAAAGCAGGAAAAGCTGGAAATGTTGAAACTGTCGGAACTGCCGGAAAAGCTGGAACTACCGGGAACTACTGAAACATCCAGAGCATTTATCTCCGAAGGAAGGCAGCATGATGTATGAGATCATGGGCAACATAATAAGTAGCATAATGATATGAGCATGGGTAGCATAATGATGCATGATGATATGAGCATGGGCAGCATAATGATGAATGAGATCATGAGCATGGGCGGCTTGATGATGAATAAGACTATGGAAGATGCAGTGTGATGAGAAGCATGAAGATGAGAGCAGATCAGTCATCAAGGTTCAACACATGTGACAGTACAGCAAGGTGTCACACGGTAATGTGCAGCAAATAGACGAGATGCAACACTATGATATGTGAACGAGTCACCTTAGAGAATCAGTTGAAGCAATATATCTTCAACTGATCTCATGCTGATATCAAAAGTCAAAGTGATTGACTTCTATTGTAAATGTACTATCTCTCTCTCTTTCTTTGTTGAACTTTGAAGAACATAAAAGAAGAATTGATCAAGAGTTTCCCCACATTGGGGTGTGTCCCTGGCTAGCGCCACATCTTGTGTCCTCTTATCTTGGCTTGTCTTCTGCGATTTATATTTATGTTCTATCTACAGTTTACTTTATGTTGATGTGATTGCTAATGTGGAAAAGAAATTGAAATAAATTGCTCTAGCATAGAACATACCTAAAATTAACAAGTTTTCTATCATTCTACATATTTATTTCTTGTTTATGCCTTTGTTATATTGGGTATGAATTTCACTTCTAATTCTTATATGATGTGCGAATGTGTATAAATATATTGGTCAAGTGAACGCAAGTAAGAACATTTGTTTATACAAAGCTAACTAAGATATGCTAATAAGATAAGTAAGATACTTAACCTAGTTTGAGAGATAGCGTAGATCATTTCTCTAGCAGCATGAAAGGATTGCAGCCCCTAGTTAGGGCTGTGTGAAAGCCGATTGTAACACTTCGCGAATATAATGAAGGATAGAGCAGAGAGCAAAGCCATCTGTGTGAAGGAAAGTATAGTTAGAATAAACCAACATCACAACCATCTCAAGGGTCCGGAAACTTGTTTCCAACATCCCCCCATACTACTTTGGGTGAGACTTCAGTTTGCGTTCCGCGGGCTGATGCCGAAAGGGCAAGTAATGTAGGGATTTGTTTGGCTAACTAACACTAAACCTGTGTCAGGCCCCCTAAAGCCAACAACCCTTATTTCCTTCGTTTCTGTAAATTCTTCCACTTCGGGTAGACTCGAACATCAAGGTAACTGCATAACCTGCTTTTCACACAATTTTTTTTTAATCCAAGTATTTAAATATTTTACGTACTTACCTCGCGGTCCTTTGAAAAAGCATCGCTCTGCCTCGCTATAGCTGACTGGGCTGTCAACCGCAAACTCACTAAAAAATCCTCCTGCGATCGACCCAACGATCGATGGCGCATGCGATCTTATCCTCCAATGCTTCCAACCTTTGCACTCGCTCTGGGGTTCACATAATAGGAGCTTTAAGTTTCCACCTTCCTTGGCTATTTGCTAGCTTCGTGATCCACTCATATAGTTCAATCGGAAAAGAGGCAAAAATTATTTCATGGATCTCGTATACAGGCAGTTGTCTAGCCACTATTCTTTTGACAATCGTGGGTTTCTGTTCTCTTCCATCGCAAACTTGTGAATTCTTTTATCCAACCAACCTTCGATTTATTTCTTAGTTGGATTCCAATGATATGACATCACACATCTCTTATGCAGATTTCGGTCCTGGCAATGGAACCATTCGTTGGCTTGAGGGGGCCTGACCCAGGTTCAACATTAGTTAGCCAAATAAATCCCTACACTACTGGCCCTTTCGGCATTAGCTCGCAGAGCGCGGACTAAATTCTCACCCGAAGCAGTATGGGGGAATGCTGGAACCTAGTTTCCGCACCCTTGAGATGGTTATGATGTCGGTTTGTTCCAACTATAGCTGCCTTCGCATAGGTTGTTTATTCCTCTGCTCTACCCTTCAGTAGCTTCGTGAAATGTCACAATCGGCTTTTACGCAGCCCTAACCTGGGGCTGATATGATTTCACGCTGCTAGGGTAACGAACTGTAATGTTTTCCCACCTACACTAAGTATCTTACTTGTCTTATTACTAGATCTTAGTTAGCCTCATGTAAATAGATGTTCTTACTTGCATTCTCTTAACCAATATAGTTATACACATTCGCGCATCACATAAGCATTAAAAGTGAAATTCATACCCAATTTAACAGATGCATAAATAGGAAATAAAGACGCAAAAATGATAGAATACTTCTCTTTATTGATAATTATGACTGTTACAGACTCGACTCACCCTGCGCACTTAGTTGTAGGGGTTCACGCACTCAGCTGCTGGCTTCTAGGCCTCTGCGCACTTAGCTGCAAAGCCTGTACCTACGCTACGACCCCACCCTAGAATACTACTTCAGAGCTATATCTCATACATCATATCTTCATTCGTCATTATCCATATGCCTTTAAACCACTTAGAGCTTAACTCTATTTATACAATCCCATGGTCAGCAGACCATGGGTAGATCTTTTACAACCGACATTACATTGTCAAAATAAGGGAAAACAACCCTATGACTATTTAACAAATACGCGCTCCACGACCACAAAATCCAGAGTCTTTACATTTGGATTACAAACATTGGACCAAAATATGGACTCTTAGCCCCAAAACTGTCCTTGGGGGATCTCACGCCCAATAATGATTGTTTCCTTACCCACCAAGTATTGTTCCACTTTTTCACACTTTGCATCAATGCATACAATTCATTTTCATATGTAGGATAGTTAATCACCGCACCATTAAAAGTTTCTGAAGGAAAACAGAGAGTCTTACCATGTTGCATGTGGACTGCACCCATGTCATAGTCACTAGAATTAGTCTGAATCTCAAATGACTGTCTCAAGTATGGAATTGGAAGTATTGGAGCTGAACTGATCTTTTCCTTCAATGCATCAAATGACTTTTCTTGTTTTCCTCTCCATTATTGGCTTATTGGGGCCTGACCCAGGTTCAGAGTTAAGTTATCCAAACAAATCCCGATACTGTTGGCCCTTTCGGCAACAGTCCATGGAGCACGGACTGAGGTCTCACCCAAAGTAGTATGGGAGGGTGTTGGAACTAGGTTTCCGCACCCTAGAGATGTCTGATGGGTTCAAGTAGTCTGCGGTTCAACCCTTGTGCAAGTCACTTCGCGCACATTCCCATAACTCGCAGCTTGATATACTACCTTTTCACAGCCCTACTCGGGGGCCGAACATTGTGCTTCTGCATTACTAGCCAAGTCCTTACCAGTATTACAATGTTAGTTGATTACTTTAGCTTACTTGCATGTTTTAAGTTATACTTAACAACATAAACCATTCATACAGGTGTGCGCAGTAAATAAATAGTATATTTGAAATTTATATCAAACATGCATTAACCCAAGAACAAATACACAAAATTATGATAAAAATTCTCATTATTAATCCCTTCCTCGGTTATAGACTCGAATCCACCCTGCGCACTTAGCTGCAAGGGTCCGTGCACTCAACGACGAACTACTAGGCCTCTACGCACTCAGCTGCAGAGCCTTCCCCTACCCTACGGCCCAAAGACACACTTCGCTTAGTCCCTTAGACTCTTCTATTATTCTCTCTCTCTTTACACTTAGAGCCTCACTCTATTTATACAATCCCATGGTCCACGGACCGTGGGTAGGTATATCCAGCCAACATTACATTACAAAACTAGGGCGGACAACCTTGTGACTCTATCATACATTTTGCGCTCCACACTCGCAATTCACGAAGTCTTTACAACAATATTGGGTAAAAAATTGGGCTTTGAGCCCCAAAACATGCTTTGGGGGGATTCCATGCCCAATAGGTCCCCAATAAAAACATCGTGACTCGCTCTCGAGGCACTTTGTTGCTGCGACGATCTTTGCATCGAGTCCCTCCAACTATTCTCGAACTGCATGGAGGTCAGTAACGCACTGAGATGCTGCTTGTTGGATCTCTTGCATGCATTGTTCTGAGACCTTTGTGTCTGGGGTTCTTCTCTGCATCAATGTGTGCATCCCCTGTATGTGCGTGATTTTTCCTTCGATGTTTGCCATGATAGTAAAGGCCTCGTTGATCCAAGGCTGGACACACACTTTTAGAACCGCCTCCATATTTCATTCCATGTCCACCTGCTCCTTCAGTGTCTTAGCTTGCTGCATCCTCGCAAGCCTCTAGGTGAGGACCAATGTCTGCATAGTTCGTTAGACACTGTCATAATGTTGTTGGAGTTCTCATGCCTCTGTCTCTAAGCATTGGATGTTGGGGTCCTCCTACAGAGTTGTGAGGACCTCAAGTGCTTCTTCCAACATGCTGGTGTAGTCTCGCACAGCACCTCTAATTTCCTCCAATCCCGTTGTGATAGTGCTAGCGCACTTTTCTCTAACTCCTAGGGGAGTGGATGGCTGCGCCTTTAACCATAGCTTGGAAATCTGAAGATTCAACTCCAGCTGAACCTTTCTCATTTCTTCCTTGGCCTCGCATACTCCTGTTGCTAACCAATGGATCCACAATGGCCAAATCACTGCCCTTTCCTTCTGATATGGTTGTGGGGTCCTTTCCTTTTTATGGAAGCCCAGAAACATGATGAATCAGGTTTGTTGTGATGGGGATAGGTTCCTCTTGCCATAAGTACCCATCATGCACCAAGTAGAGCAGCTGCTTGATGATGAAAATGGTTATTGGGGCACAGTGGAAATGTGGCACCCATAGTAGGTTTAGCAGCCCAACCTTTTCCACACTGCACAACCACTTCCATGGCTCTAATGTCGTCACCACCCCCAGGTGTTCTGCTTCATGATATTTCCGGTCTCAAGGTGAGGGAACTTCTTGCGATCAGTGAGGTCCCAATCTTCAAATTTCATAGTCGGCACATGGCCCAGGTGCATTATTTCAAACATAATGCCATCTGGGAGGAATGGGGTTTGGAGTGAACTCTTGGTCTCATCCAGGTCTTTGGGAACTTTGGCCTTCCCTTTTCATGGGGGGACATAGGCGGGCAATTTTGTCACTGAGTGTGTAGGTTGAATATCCACATCCATGCCTTTGTATTCTTCCTCTACAATGATAAAGGCCTACAAATCTTCTTCTTTTTCATTCGTTTCTATCGTGTCAGCTTTCCCTTTCTCCTCCATCGATGGTTTGTTGTGTAGTGGGTTCTACGAGGACACACGTACGAGAGCCATTTCTTGTTTATCCTTCTTGGGTCTTGGCGTATGCAGTGATTTGGGGTCTCTGCCATAATCCCGACACCTTTTGGAACATCCTCGACAGTTAGGGCTTGTGTGGCCTTGCGGACGGTCACCTCTTCTATTACCAGACCATCCTTAGTTGTTGTCATTGTATTTATGCTATAATCTGTCACTTTCAAATTCAGGGGCTCAATCAATGCTAATCTCACAATGTTCAGGGCTCTACTCAATCGCTCAATTCGCAAATGAACAAGTGTTGTTTCCTGGGTAGCCCTTGGTATTTTATAGCACTTTTTGAATTCTAATTCGACTGTTCCCCCAATTCCAGTTCATTAATGCTTTCTTGGTGGTAGATTTTCCTAAATATTGCCCATAACTCGCGTCTTAAATTCTTTCTGCCCACTCCATTTCGCCTCAAGTTGAGCATCCCATCGTGAATAGTGACTTCAATAGTTACTTTCTAGCCAACTCACACAGTAGTGTAGCCCCCTGTGCATGGTCGCAGACTTTGTGACTCTCTGCTTCTACGCGCATCTCCAATATCGTGCAACTCCTGGGCAAAATAGTTTATTGTCTTGCGCTCCCTTCCAACTACCTGGAGCACTAAGACTATCCTTCCCTTGGCTAGTCAGCTGGTCACACCACCCATGTAGAGTTCCATCCTGTCCTCCGTCTTGGTTCCTGGAGAATCCCCACCTTGTATTGTTACATTTGACATCGCACATTTCACCATTTTCAATGCATGGCCCTGGTTACTATGCTTATAAATATGTAGTCTAAGCCAAGGAATCAGATTGATCAATTTGTGGCAATCAGTCCTAACCCTATCATTGTGATCGCACGCCTCTTGTCTTACCATTCTAGTCTTTTTGTCGAGAAATTTTTTCTTTATTTCATCCTCCATCTTCTTGACTTCTGCATCTATCAAAGTGCTTTTCTTCCTTAACCATTCCCTTTCTTTTTCAAGTTCATGGAGTCTAAGGTTTCCCTATTGGATTTCTTCCTCAAGTCCCATGCGTTCTATTCCTTGCAGCTGTGTGATACCTCCTTTCCGAGCTTCACGAACCATCGTATCTACGGGTGCTACTATGCACGGTCTAGGATTCGCATGTTCCATAGGGATTACAGCATCGACTTGATACTTCAGCTTTGGAAGTGCCTGCATGGTCAGGATTTTGTGCATGTTCCTATAAGCCCATAGAACCACTAGTACATGCAGGTCCCAGTCAGTCTGCTTCACATGGTGGACCATGTTCAGTACTTCACATACTTTGTCATAAGGCTTCCACGTGGATAATATTCGACGCACTTGGTTTTTTCATACTCCCTGGTCATCGTTCGCACCATCGTCTTGCCCACTCTTGTTTGTTGGTCATGTTTCCTATCGCGAGGACGATGTGTGTTCATGTAGGTTGTGCACCATACGCCTGTACCCATCTAGAGAGATGGGCGAGGAGGTTGTTTCGTCCATCATACCCAAATTTCATCCGCATCTGAGGCTTTCCAAACCGCATGAGCATCATCCTTCTGCATTCACGCTAGTCCTAAAAACTTCTTTGATGCATACCCCACCATCTTGTGGATGCAGCGCACAGTGCCTATTTCAGAGTGTCGAAATGCTGCTGTTTTCGTACTTCTTTTTCTAATTTTTCAGGAAATCATCTACCTTGCTTAACCCATCATACACAAGCGGATCTCTTACCTTTGTTGCCACACAGTGAAGAGACCTTGTCATCATGTTGTTGTTGAGCATGGTTACCTCATGTAACCGATTCTGCCATCTGAATCTGAGGTGCAGGAGCTTTTATGCTCCCATGAAATCCTGCCATCCACTGTTGGATTCACCCAGTCCTGCTCCCACACGGTTATCTTGCAGATACAGTCTATATTTTCATCATTGTCATAATCGTAGTACCCCAACAGAGTCACAAAGGAACAAAAGCATCATTCTACTACCAGCATGCCTAGTTAGTACCCCAACGAAGTTATTTGCATCACCTCTCTATGCAGGAAGCCTTTCTCTTCTTTCGCCTTGTTCATTTTTCATTTTTTTATTTTGCACTTTTCATTTGTTTTTATTTTTTCATAACTATGCATAACACTTATTCATTTTAGAGGCAGAAGAGGGATCCTAACTTATTGAGACCAGAAGAGGTTGTTCCTTTAGAGAAGTAGTTTATTGTATACATCTAATGTTCTTGTTAAGGTTTTCCCCCTCACCTTAATCTACTTGACTGAGCTGGCAAGGGTTATCCCCAAAAAAACAAACTAGAGTAGGTGACACTAGTTAGCGCACAAATGTTGTGTTTTCACCAAGGTTCACTTTGAACAATACGTATTTTCCATCGATGTATCATGGACTAAAAGTAACAAGTTCTTCATACAGAGGCAGGGTGACAGATAACCAAGTAGTGATAGCTATACAATGCCTCTTGTACTTTACCCATCTTGTTTCAAGAGTCATACATGGTTTCATGTGAAACTAACCTACGAACAAAATAAGAAAACAAATGAAAAAGAAAAATTGAAGCAGAATTAAATGCAAAGCGAGTAAGAAAACAAGCAAGCAAACAAACAAACAAGAAAACCAAGAAAGTAAAGAGGCATGCAAGCAAATAAATTGAAATAAGACACTACTCCTATTCCTAAGCTAATGGTGCATGGGCCTAATCACGTGAAGTGATATTTCCAATGCAGCCACCAGCGCATTGGTTGACCCATGTTGGTGAAGGCTTGGTTCGTGAGCAACCTGGTTGTGCGAACCAGCTAACAAGAAAGATATAATAATGAAGAAAAATACACTTCACGTTTAAAAGTTTCCACAGGGCATAAGTGAGTGAAAGTACATGACATGTGGTTGTGGACTTGTCACGGTGTTGTGCAACATTGTGTGCATCTTTGAAGCATACACATACTCTTGTCTTTGACATGCAAGCAAACAAAAGAAACAAATACAAATTGTGTCATGCATGTGTGCTTGCAACATAAAATTCCTCTAAGGCATGAGCGATGGGATACTATAGTTCGAGTGGAGGAAGCATGATCTGTGTGTGAGATTTATCTTCAATGCATACATGTGAGTGATGAGGAGCCTCGAGTGATTGCACCATTTCCTAATCAGAAATGAAACCAACCTTAGGATAGCGAGGGCCTGACATAACCATCAGCTCAGGCTGAAGTGCCTCAACAGTCAAGGGGGTTTCTAATTCATCGTCAAATGGATCATCATAAACAGATGGCTTCGAAAAATCCACTACAACATAATCATAATCGTGATTGAACATGGGAGTAAATGGATCACAACAGCCACGATCAGAAAAATCAATGATTTCATCAGTATCCTCATGATCTGATGAATCAAATAGAGGGGTAGATGAGAAGTGAACAAATTCATCCTTTGAGTTTCCAAGGTCAAATGGACTTTCAATAAATAACTTATCCACTCTACTTTTGAATGATGGGTTGACATATAGTGTGTCATGCAAGTGATCAACAATAGGTGCATCCATAGATGATGATACACATGTGAAATCATGGATAGCAGGTTCACCAAATATGTTAAGAAAGAGTGGAGGAGGCTCGGAAGGAAGGGAGTTGTCCCTCAATGAGTGTTGATGCTCAAGCTCTCAGCCATACTCTTCATGAATGACAATGCATGTTGGTTGTGCAACACCAACTCCGTCGATGGCTTGATCCTCTTTCACAACAAGCGTAGAATCTGGAATGGAAGAACACAAGACAATATCATTTGGAGGAACATCTGAGTACGAAGATGGAGGTTGTGGTATGAAATTCATATGACAACTTGATGGAATCACAACCAAATTTGCACAAAAATTAAGCGAAGTGATGTTGGGAGGATGTGACAGTTGAATAGATGTGTGAGCATGATCCCCCACATCCCTCTGTGGTGGTGGAATTGTTTGATGAGGAGACAGAAAACAATTACTTGCGACAATGACCGTGTCTATCTATAATTGTTGTAGCTCCATCACTAAAGAATGTTAAGTGAGGCTTGAGTTCAAACTTCTTCTTGGGATGAGAATATTTCTTAAGATAGTACTCGAATTAGTCCTAAAGATAGAAAAATTTCATCTGGCTCTTTAGAGCTTGAAACTGCAAATCACGGAAGCGCTGCCAAAAATCCATAGGCGATCCATGCAGAGCCTTCCGTTGTTGTAACAGTTTTTTGTCAATATTTTCTGGATCAAAAATATAGAAAGCGTCATCAATGAGATCACAGAAGTGCTCAAGTGAGTGCACACTATCAGCTGTAGGCTACATAGCCACCGATGTGCAGATTCGCAAAGTGTGTATGTAAGTATTAGACCAACCTGTTCATCGGAACATCCATCTTCCTCGTGAAGGATGGAAAGGAAGTCATCTAAGAACTTAGGCTAGGCCACTTCATCTTTAGCATCATATATGTATGTGGAAAATAGATCGAAAAACTCCCTCGTGATGGTAACAGATTCGGCATGCGAAAAAAATCATGGAGGGAGAAGAGTGCAAGACTCCATGATAGATATGCAAAGGTTCAAAGTAGGATGAGAGGACACATCTTGTCATCTGGCCCTCCTTTTAGTGCCAAAAATGTTGACAGTGCTGGACTTGCCAACATGTCAGGGGATCTCCCCAGTAAGAAGTCCCAATTATACCTCAGACCATTTGGTGTAGGAGTCCCAGCAGTGGGTCGTACGGTATCGCCTTGACTGCGGTTTCGTATAGAGGAAATTAAGATGTCCCTGTTGGTAGCAAGGGTGTGACAGATGTGGCAAGACAAGGAAGGTGCATGAATGGTTCTAACACATGGAGAGTGGGGTAAATGTGTCTCTTTGAAAGCTATGATAACACGTGGCTTGGAAGGGAACACACGAGTGAATATACATCACAAACTGGAAAGAAAATTAGCTAACAATCCAAAGTGATGGTTAAACCAATCAACTCATTTTAGTGAGATTCATACATACTTATATAGAATAATCCATACATGCATGTGTAAGAAAATAGATACATATACCATTTAGAGTAAACAAGATAAATGGAATACAATATGAAATATGCATGAAACTTGTTGGCTCTGCTATATTAAGAAGTGTAACTTCCAGTCATACAATACATCCATGTCCAACCACTAGTTTCAATAGTGGAATGTTACAACCACAACTGCCTGCTCCTCCAAAGATATATACTAGCTCTGTGCAGTGGAGAATCCAAGGCGCATTACAATATTGTCTAAGCTTTCTCTAAGATATTCCTATCGAAGATTGGCTGACCAAAAGCCTTTACAATGGGTTATGAGGTTTTATTTATAGTAAAGGGTGGGGTGACCCTTGGCATTCCCCTTTGTGACCATTCGTCTATCCTCATGACTCTTCAACTACTGTATGACTGTTACATTCAACTATCGACAATTGAACTTCCACTTGACAAGATGTTACTTACAATTTTCACATGTACCCATGTGAGACAAAATGGCTTGAGTAATCCATGCAAGACATCACTAACACTCAGATTGTTTTGGTGAGACCAACTCCTTGAAATCCTTTTGATGGTCAATGGTGGCTAACTGATGCTAAGCTTGGTCATCCGTGATGGTTTCCATGTGCTCAATGGTGACATCCTTTTGAATTGGGCTCTTGCCTCCATTGCATCTGGGTACACTGATATGTCTCCTCCATCCAACTCGTCTGACAATGTTCGCATGGTTGTCCTGGGTGCGACTAGGCCAACAACATGTTGATGTATAGTGTCTCTGCTGATCTCCAAGCATGTGCTAGTGGCCATTCACATTAACTTGCCAAAATACATGTCTAGATCTAGTTAGACTTGTTTCTTGTCTTCACCTCAGTGAGTGTGCCAAATGGGTGGGATCGCATGTGTGTGCACAATGACATGCATGCTGTTGAATTCCCTTACATGCAATCAACAACACTGCTCACCTTGTCTACTCCATGCCAGCTACTGGGATGGATCTATAACTTGTATGGGCACAGTTTCAACCGTCTATGCATGTTGCGCCCCCTGTTGTACCTATTCCTACTACAACTCATTCTCTCATCTGTGCAACTCCTGTTCTTCCTTGAGTTTCAGCATCAGCAAATGAAACTCCTTCACTATTCTATTCTCTAAATTTGTGTGATCTTCATGTTGTGCCATCACCTCATAGCCTCAATCTCCAAAGTTACTTTAGTCGTGAGTCGAGTTGCTTTGTACTTGTAGTTTTCATCTTCCTCCATGCAACCGAAAATCTTGCTCTTTCCCTTGTCGCGCATTGATATGTTTACTTTTGCTATGGCTACTGCTTCTGGTGCTCTCCAGGGTGTTGCTTCATGTTGCTTTGCTAACCATTCCATAGTGAAGCTAGCCTATTCATTGGGTCTGGAGAAATTATAGCAATATCTCCATGGGTCCTCCTTCACCGAATGAAATGCCCCTTGGATCCATTTGAACTGTACTCTTGCGCAGTGATCTTTCACAAGACAATATGGGTAATATAGATTGTAACTTCGGAGGTCTAATGGATACTTCTTCACTTGTTCTGCTTCAACATCCACATGCTTGAAACTTTGAATCTCATATAACCCAATGCATAGTGGAAGAGTGGGCCAAGGTGCCTTTTTCTTCCTGTGCAGCCTAGTTGTCAGTCCTACTGAGATGTGATATGCTACTTCCTGCATGACAAGTATTTCGAAGGTAAGCTTTGGTAGAACATTTGTATGAAGGTGTCAGATGGTGAGGCATACCAATCAGCTATGTCTATTAGTGCTTCCATTGTTTTCTTCTACATGCATGGTGGATCCTATTCGAATATCATCTTGTAAACTTGGGTGACAAAATGATTGGAAAATCATGTATAACTCCTCTAAATCTGTATTCAATCAACATCTTACAATAAGTCTTCACAATAGTCTCCGTCGGTGTCCATGCCCACTTCAAGCCCGAGAACTCCTGTCGGGCCCTGATTGCATCCAAGATGTAGGCAGACATGTATATTTCTACTTGCATACCTTTGCGTAGCTGTTGAGACATTGTTACCTGTACCTTCAACTGATGAGTCAACATGTCGTATTAGTTACATGCTTTGCCTTCTTTGGCCAGTCGGTCAAACGCGATCACCCAACTATGTGGGAAGGTTTTTGTTCTTTCCTGGCCATATAATCGACATGCAAAGATGACCAAGTATTGATACGCCTTTTGTACTATCTTCATCTCAGAGATCTGGATTCGTGTCATCCTGAATTTAGCTTACTCGTTTACCCAGTTCTTCAAAATGTATTTGGAGTTGGCATTGCTGTTGGGTAAGCTGAAGGGTGTCTCCATGGTGATCATAGGCTCTGACATCTGATACATATCATCATAATATTTTGCCCTGAAGGTAGAAATCTCCATCCTGCTGACATTGCTCAAAGTCATCATCTCGGGATCAGTGTGCGAGATGATCTAATGTATCATGTTCATGTTTGGGAGCACGAGATACCTGCATGCAATCTGGTACAAGCCAGACTTATGAATGTTCACATAGACTTGGTGGTCTTCGAGGTCTTCCCAAAATGTGCTTGCAAATGCATCATTGAACTCTTGCCATTTTAGTCTGATGTCCTTGTCTACAATCAGTTTGGTATCTTCATAGATCGGAAAACTTGTGGACACTCACTCGACTACTTCTCTAGTTTCACTTCCGTCAAATTCCTTTGATCCTTCTCTCTTGGAGGCCATTGATCTTGAACTACTAAGAGGCGGATGAACACCTGCTAGATCTAGAGACAAATCAACATGTTTGGAAAGAAATCTGTCAGTGGTAACCAAAGAAAACTTGAGGAAAGACATGCAACATACATGGGGATTGACTGGCAAGGATTGTGCAATTTCTTCTAGGAGGCTGGCTAACTAGCTGCCAGAACGGTGCAAAAGGCAGTCTAGGCTATCTAACTAGCTATTGGAATTGTGCAATGTGAAATTTTAGCTAGCAATGGTTGCAGGATTAGTGACCGCATTATGCAATTTTATGGGCCAATAGTCATTGTCCCTCATAATTACACAAATAAATCCTAGAGGATAGTCACTGGGTAGAAATGTGCATTTCATGAGGGGAAGGCAGAACCTTCCCTCTCAGGGTTGCATAATGCTCTCTTGGTGAGGCAGATTCCATGCCAAGGCTACCGAGACCCACTGACGGGAAAATGAAAGTAAATGTGATATTGAATGCATGGCCATACTAAGTGTAAGCAGGAGTGAATGATCATGCATGCAAACAGTGAATGAAAGATTTAGAAAATGGTACAACATGCATGTGGGTGAAGTGAGTCTTCGAATCGACGACCGTTCATGAGAAATAGTTTCATGCATGCGATAGCAATGAGATGTTAACGAAAAATGAAATGATGCCAATACAAGTTAGTATGCATGTAAATGACAACAAGCCTCCACAGAAGTCAAGCAAACATCACTCACACAAGGGAAAACACAAAAAGCGACAGAAATGTTACAAAAGACAAGTTAAGACCACTTACCCATGAATAGCTGAGTTGGATGTGTCGAAGAGTCTTGCATGTGTTGTGGGATGACAGAGCTCCAAGATCAATGTGAATAAATGACCTCTGATGCATTGAATAAGTAAGTTTGAAGCTCATGATGCACATGCCACAAATCTAGGAAAAAGCGACACTTGGAGGAAATATTTTAAAATGATCTTTTCATGTAACCTCCAGCTGCTAAAAATAGATCCCTAAAATCTAGGGATACTTTTTTGCATGTTTCTTTTCATATTCTAGGAAAAAGCAGCCCATGCATGCAAGTCATGTTTTCTTGGTCCCGGGTGGAACCGATCAACTCAACAGCACATGCAACAGTCTACTCCACTGGGAGGAAAAAATGTGCATTTCTGGGAGGGAGTTGGGATGGCTGCCTAGGAGATTTTCACAATTTCTGGTAGAATAACTGACTACTACCCATGATTGCACAATTTCTGGCAGAGAAGCCCTACTGGAAATTGCACAATTTTCTCAGTGAAGCTTGACTCGTAGATTTCGCAATTTTCGAGCCTAGCAAGCTACTAGATAGAATTGCGCAATTTCTGGAGGGAAGGTTGGTTCCCCTCCATAGTTGTGCAATTTCTTGAGGGATTTTCTCAGCCTATAGCTAGACCAAGTCCAAAGAGACAGCCTATGAGGGAAATGCAACAAGCTCCCATGGACAGGCTATCATTCTGCAAGAAAATCACTGAAGCTTGTGTACTTGCCAATGCAAGACATGCTAATTTGAAAGGTTGGTAGGGAGGCTCCAAAATGAAGCTAAGGAAAAATTTTGGAGGGTGTTGTATCTGCTGCAACAAATTGCAACACTTCTTCTTACTTCATTGGATGATAATGTAGGATGTGAAGGCTTCCCAAGGTGCTTAAAGTGTAGAGTCCTTCTTTTAGTGGAGGTAGGATTTTTTAGGTCTTTTTCTTCTTCCAAGAGTTGTGATGATGTGATCCTTTTGATGTGATGGATGGTCCTTCTTAATTCTCCTTAGTTTCCTTATCCCTTGTGTATCCTTCTTCAATTTTATGATCTTCTTCAAGTTGCTTTTCCTTGTTGTAGTCACCTTAGCTCTGATACCATGTTGAGAAATCTAGGAGAAACTAAATAGATGATTTCTATTACTTTAATAATTGCTTGTGATGTATTTTACTTAATTTGATTAGCTTATTCTTTCACTTGATTAATATTAGTGTTTTTTATCATCAAACAACTACCAAACAAATAATACAAGAGGACACAAGATATAGGATATAAGCTAGGGCCAAAACCTTTTTTCTTGAGAGGAAAACCCACAAGAACTCTTCTCTTATTATAGAACTTCAAATTATGAATTCCAAGACCTAATACCCTTGTAAAATTCCCCTCCAAGGCCAATTCAATCCTTCCTCTTGATGACCTTTCCTTCCAACAATTTTCTCTATCAACTTTGACCCCAACAACTTCTACAACTTGATCCCAACAATTTCTTTTGCAACTTTGATCCCCAACAGTTTCTTCTGGAACTTTTTTCCGTAGCAGTTTCTTCAACCCTCAATAGTTACTTCTAGAATTTCAGCCCCCAACAATTTCTTCGACCCCCAACAGTTTTTTTTGCAGAAATCATAGCTCTTGCACATGTGGCAAAGATGGTGATTTCTTCCTCTTTTCTCCTTCACTTGAATTGATCATTTCTTCTTGGAAACATGACTTGAAAAATATGTCAATTGATTCCCTAACTTGACTTCTGTAATTTCTTCTTAGCGTCTATAATAGGTTTCCTAGTTTTCTCGCACGTGTGAAGGAGATAGTTCAAAAATAGCCCTGAAACTTCACTTTCTTCTTTCTCTTCTAGTCTTCCACTTCTTCGCACCTTTTTGGTATCTTTCTTTTTCTTGATTGAATCTCTTGTGTGAGTGACTAAGTGCTCTTCAAGTGAGGTTAGAGTCTCTAATATATAGGCTTCTCTTCTCAGTCGAATTGTTGCTTGGAGGCTGACTTTCTCTCAAGAAGATGGACTTGATCTTTTCTTGTTAACAAGGTCTTGGAGGGTCTATTTGACATATGTTGATTTGAAATAAATTTTCTTTGCAATATACAACATGCCCAAAAGGGCCTTCCAAACATGACAATGACTCAATTGACTTAATGACAAGCCTTAGAAGCACTCAATAGGTTCTTGACCTAAATAAATTAACCTTGAGCATGAAACCCATGCATCAAGAATGACAATAATAATTTTCTTTTTATTCTTTACATAAAACACATAAAATCATGAATACATATGTTATTACAAATATCAAACCTAGTTACATATTTCAACAGAGTCATCCCTTCCTAAAGTATTTCCTGATTTTGCACCAAACTACTATACCCTGCAACTTTGACCTACCAGCTAAAATATTGCTACTTGACCGGCAAATTTGTCCCTATAATTTTGGCCTTGTATCTCCTAAGGAAACCCTAATTTAGCCTCCTCCTTTGACCTTCCAAGAGAAAGACAACTCTTCCTAAGATAAGAGAAGTCTATACATAGTTTCCTTCCTCCTAGCTACATGTTTCTTCACCTCCACCTACTGCAACTTCAACCTTTTCCTACAAACTAGAAACCATATCATTTTGAACGTGTGAGAGAGATAGAGCCCAAAAACCAAAAATAAAAAATCATCCTTCCTTCTTCCTTCTTCTTGACCTTCACTCTCCTTCTTGTAGGTACCCAACCATAGATTGAAGTATTTAGTGTAGATCAAACTTGTGAGTGAGTGTGTCACCAAATGAAGTCATACTTCTCTTTATATAGCCTTCTTAAGGGGTCGAATTCCCTATTTTAGGCCGATTTGATGTTCCCATGATTGACTTGTACTCTTGGAGATTCCAGGACTTTATAGACTCAAAAATAATTCTTTTTATAATTACAAATTTCCCGAAAGGGTCTTATAAACATGATGTCGAATCCATTGACTCATGACAATAAATCCTAGGACCTAACAAACCCTAGAAGCATGAAGAAAATTCTTTTAATTAGAAGACCATCAATAATGAGCATGAAACCCATTCTTTAATTGTTAGGAAAAATATTGGGGGGGGGGGGGGTGTGAATCAATATTTTTAATTCACTTTAAATTTTCATTTCATATTCTAAATTATGTACGCTATTGTTCTTTATGAAACCAACATGTGTACGTGACTTTAGTGAAGGAATACAACATATATCTAGTTTACTTATTTTTGGTACTTTCCATCTATCTTTAAATTTATCATTGTATTATTAATTTCATCAGTCATTTAGTATGCAGTAAAGAGAAAATAAATCACAACACATATGAACACCAATATTTTAGGTGGAAACCCAATGTGGGAGAAAACCACTTTTGTCATCGTCTCTATCTTCTTTCTTATTATATAAAAAAAACTTCATTACATATTGTACTAGTCTTGTAGCATGATTAATTTTGATAACTTAAATTTGATGATATAATATGTTTTATTAGTTTAGAAATAATAAATGGGTCTACAAGAGTAAATGCACCCTCAAAATTTAAATTTAAGTTTCATTAGCTCATTGATTTAGTTAATCATGCATTTAAACATGATTAAATGGTGTAATAAAGTAAATTCAAACATGGTTTACAAATATCTTAGAACTAATTTTCCCAAACTAAAATAGCTTTTTGTTGATAACCTCCTCATGTACAAAAAGCTCTCTCATTTTGTTAACAATTGTTACGATTTTGGAGATACAACTGCATCTTTAAAGGCATATTTTTCATAAATTACCTGTTTCAGTCACCATTTTGTAGAGCATATTATGGCTAATCAGAAATTAATTATGGTAAAATGGAGAAGTTGTTTGTTCCTATGATTCTAATATACAAAAACCTCTCTCAGTGTTGTAACAAAGGTTATTATTTTTTATATTCGGATGACTCTTTGGAGGCTTGTTTTCCAATATTTTCCTATTTTTAGCCAATATTTTACAATGCGGTGTCCAAGCATGTGGAAATGAATTTTCAAAAACTGAAAGAGGTTTTTGTTACGAACATCATCACTTACAAACACCTCTCTCAGTTTTCTAATAACTATTATGGTTTGAAAGAAATAAAGGTATTATAGGACCCTTTTTTTATAAATTCGAGAGGAAAACGCTCAAAGATAGTTAGTGACATGGAGGCCACCTCATCAAATATGAGTTGCAATAAAATTAGAATTTCTCTTCTTTATCAACAAAAATCCTCAAGGATAGTACAAGAACTCTTCAAATATTTTTAGTTACATTTATTTGTGTTCTATTTTTGTAATACAGTTTTCAGAGATTTGTAATAGCTCTTGATATTTTTTATCAAGATATTTTGTGAGGAAATTGTATAAATTCATCAAATTAAAGTAATATGTGTGGGATTTTGATGCCAAGGCTCTTCAATTAGTAATAGCTTATATTATAGGATTTCTAATGAAAGCCTTCCAGCTCCAGTTTGATAGAATTTTGTGTTTTCTAGTATGTCTTTCTAGTGTTTCATATCTTATTTCTACACATGTTCAAAGCATTTATAGGAAGGTCTAGGTAAGTGTAGATTGAGTATCAATTTATTCTTAAATCCCCTACAAAATCATAACCTTTAGAAAGAGATTAGTTTTTTGGACCGTTTGTCCAAGATAACTCTTCTTTTACTGGTTTTTTCTTTATGCCTTCTAATAGCCATTAAAAGAGATTAGCTTATTGGATTATCTGTCCAAAATAGCTCCTCTTAGAATTGGCTTTAGTTTGGCCTTCTTGAATGCTCTGAATATGTTTTGTTGGGCTGTAGAAATCTTATACATGCATCCAAATTTCCCTAGTTGTTAAGTAGTCATTTTGATTGCTCAATTATTATGAATCCCCTTACATTCTTCTACCATAATTCTTGAAAAAGATAAGTCATTATGTGAGGCTAGAAGCTGACACTTTCATAGGGGACCCTGTGAGAGAGGCATTTAATCATTATTAGGGATTACCATTGATCACCAACCATCCCTAATTAAAACCATAAATCTAGTCATTGTGCTTCAAAGGCTGTTGTTCAATGACAAGTGAACAACATTAAACAAAGCCTCGTAACCATTGAGGGAGCCCCCTCTGGTTCAAGGGCCAGCTTGCACCTAAAGGCTAGTTGAGTTGGTTTCCTGGTGTAGTTTTTGCAGCCAAGGACTACCTATGGGAAACAAGTACAACATTTAGCTTCGTCCCAGGGAGCGAAGTAACGAAGATTTCTTTCTTCGGGGAACGATAATGATTATATCTATTCCTTGCTGGTGAACAAGGAGTATGCATTTATTATTGGTTTCATTTCTTTCACTTGGTGACTCCACTTTGTCATATGGCAATTCCACTAGGTAACCGATCCCACTGTTTTGAAATTTCTGTTGCCTTTACTACTATGAAAGGTTCATTGATACTTGCAATCAACGGTGTATGCCTCTCGCTCTCAGCCATGGTTAGAAATCTAGGATGTCTACAGAGGAAGCAACTGTTAAAGTACACCTATGAGTATAAGTTTTCCATGGGATTTCATGTTCATATTGTATATATTTTTCAGATTTTCAGCTGCTGGCAACATGGTTTTTCAATAAATCCAATCCACACTTGGTTACATTGGAAATCAAATTACACTTTATAGTGTAAAGTTTTCAGTTTAGTTAGATAGAGGTGTAGGTATTGAATAGATATTTTGAGTTTCAGTATGTAGTATATCAGCATGTTTGTTGTTTATGAGTGGTGCAATTTGAAGAGTATATGATATATCATCTTATATTTTCAGCCTTTAGAAATTTTCAGTTTTCAGATTTCAATATGAAAGAGTATCCAAATTAGTGAAGACATATGGTTGCCATTCATAATTGCAGGTTTAATATGCAAAAGCTGGATGATGGGGATTGGTTATAAATTACATGATGGAAGATCAGTGTTTGATGGTTTTATGGTATGACTCCATGTCCAACACTAAAGGCAATTGGTCTACTAGTTCTCTGCATCCCATAGGGGGAAGCAGTCCCCATTGGAGCCAATGTTGTAACATGATTAGTTTTTATAATTTAAATTTGTTGATATAATATATTTTAGTAGTTTAGAAATAATAAATGGTTCTGCAGGAGTAAATGCACCCTCAAAATGTAAATTTATGTTTCATTAGCTCGTTGATTTAGTTAATCATGCATTTAAACATGATTAAATGATGTAATAAAGTAAATTCAAACATGGTTTACAAATATATGAGAATGAATTTTCCAAAATGGAAAGAGATTTTTGTTGATAACCACCTCATTTACAAAAACCTCTCTCATTTTTCTAACAGCTATTATGGTTTGGGAGATACAAATGCATCTTTTTAGGCATATTTTCCAAAAATTTCCTGTTTCAGTCACCATTTTGAAGAGCATATTTTGGATAATCTAAAATTAATTATGGTAAATAGGAGGAGGTTTTTGTTCCTCAGATTTGGATCTACAAAAACCTCTCTCCGTGTTGTAACAAAGGTTATTATTTGGGATATTCGAATGACTCTTTGTAGGCATGTTTTCTCGGATTTTCCTATTTTAGTCAGTATTTTAAAATGCGGTTTCCGAGCAGGTGAAATTGAATTTTCTAAAACTGAAAGAGGTTTTTGTTTCAACCATCATCACTTACATAAACCTCTCTCTAGTTTATAACAACGATTATGGTTTGTAAGAAATAAAGGTATTACAGGACCCTATTTTTCAGCAATTTGGGAGGAAAAAGCTCAAAGACAGTTAGTGATTTGGAGGCCACCTCATTAAATATGAGTTGCAATCAAATTCAAATTTCTCTTCTTTATCAATAGAAATCCTCAATGGTAGTACAAGAACTCTTCAAATAGTTTTAGTTACCTTTATTTGTGTTCTATTTTTGTAATACAGTTTTCAAATATTTGTAATAACTCTTGATATTTTTTATCAAGATATTTTGTGAGGATGTTGGGCATGGAATCCCCCTGAGGTATGTTTTGGGGCACAAAGCCCATGTTTTGACCAAATAATGTTGTAAATCCCTGCGAATTGTGGGTGTGGAAGTATGTTAGAGTCATAGGGTTGTCCGCCCTAGTTTTGTAATGTAATGTTGGCCTACCCATGGTCCGCGGACCATGGGATTGTATAAATAGAGTGAGGCTCTAAATGTAAAAGAAAACGAACTAAGGAAAGAAAAGTAGAATGGGATAGAAGAATATCAAAGCGAAGTAAGAGTCTAAGTAGCTAAGTGTGTCTTGGATCATAGAGTAGGAGAAGGCTCTGCAGCTGAGTGCGTAAAGGCCTAGTCGTCAGCAACTGAGTGCGCAGACCCTTGCAGCTGAGTGTAACAATGTAAACTATGAAACGGGAACTATAAACTCAAAACGGGAACTCTGGCCAAAAAACCCCAAAAAAACATCAAAAACAGTGCTAAAAACGAAAAGTGTGTATACTAGAACGATGTTTTTATTTTTTAGGCGTTAATTTTGAACATGTTTTAAAAATGGCAGTAACTACGAACTTTACTATGAAATTTTCGTGCAAAATATAGCTTCAAAATGAAAGTGATGATACTGGAATAATGATTTATTTTTTTTAGGGTCAATTTTCAACATTTTTAAAAAATGCTAATAAAACCAAATTTTTATGTGTCAAACAAAGTTGTTTATGAGGAAAAAAAACACATTAATGTTTTTGGTAGAATATCATTTTTCTTTCCTAAGTATAAATTTAACATGTTTTCAACCATAACATGCTAGGGTGGGCGCCACAGCGCGACTCGTCCCCTACCTCTAACCCCCCTCTCGGCACCCTTACTACCTTCACCCACAACCCACACCCCTGGCCCCTTTAATCCCTACCAACCCAACCCAACGCCCGCCCGAGCGCCCTCACCCTTCCCCCTGCCCGGCCCGGGCGCCCTCTCAACCCCCGCCCCCCCAACCCTCCCAACCCCCCCCCGCCGGCCGGGGCGCCTTGCAACCCTCCCCGCCCGGGCGCCCACACAACCTCCCGTGCCCAAACCCTCTCAACGCCCACCTCCCCTGGCTCGGGCGCCCTCACCCGCCCCCAGAACCGACCCCCCACCCGGCCCCGGCGCCCTCACCCGCCCCCAGAACCGACCCCCCACCCAGCCCCGGCGCCCTCACCCGCCCCCCGGCCCTGGTGCCCTCACCCACCCTCACCCGCCGACCCACCCGGCCCGGGCACCATGCCAACCCCCCCCCCGCCCGGGCGCCCACACAACCGCCCGCACCCCAACCCTCTCAACCCCCCCTCCCACCAGCCCGGGCGCCCACAACCGCCCCCCCACCCGGCCCCGGCGCCCTCACCCACCTTCACCCGCCTGCCCACCCGGCCCGGGCACCCTCACTCGCCCGCCCGCCAGGCCCGGGTACCCTCACCCGCCCAATCGCCCGGCGCCCTCACCCGCCGGGCCCGGGTGCCCCCACCCGCTTGGCGCCCTCACCCGCCCGGCACCCCCCCCCCCCCCCCCCCCCCCCCCCCCCCCCCCCCCGCGTGCCCTCACCCGTCTGGCACCCGCCTACCAGCCTGGGCGCCCTGACCCACCCTGCCTCGGCCGCGCCCCCGCCTGGCAGGCGGCAGGGCGATTCCCGGAATCGCCCTGTCACCTATCGGGGGGCGGAGCGAGCTGCCCGGCAGGCGGCAGGGCGGGGGGCGCGGGCTCCCCGGGTGACGCCTGGCTCCGCCGCGCTGCGGCGCGACCCGGGCGACCTGTGCCCCCGCCAAGCAGGCTGCAGGGCGATTCCGGGAATCGCCCTGCCGACTGTCGGGCGCGGGCGCGGGCTGCCCGGGTGGCGCCTGCCTCGGTCGCGCCACCAGGGAGGTCTGCGGCCCCTCCCGGCAGGCGACAGGGCGATTCCTGGAATCGCCCAGGCGAGCGGGTGAGGGCGCCTGGGCGGGCGGGCGGGCGAGCGCGCCGGGCGGGTGGGCGGGCGAGCGCGCCAGGGCGGGTGAGGCGGTTGAGGGCGCCGGGCGGGCGAGCGGGAGAGGGCGCCCAGGCGGGTGAGGGAGTCGGGCGGGCAGGCGAGGGCATCGGGCAGGCGAGGGCGCCCGGGCGGGTGAGGCGGGTGAGGGCGCTGGGCGGGCGAGGGCGCGGCCGGGCGGGCGGGTGAGGGCGCCCGGGCGATTCCCGGAATCGCCCTGCGCCGGGCGGGCAAGGGCGCCCAGGTGGGTGAGCTGGGTGAGGGTGTCGGGCGGGCGGGCGAGGGCGTCGGGAGGGCGGGCGGGCGAAGGCGCCCGAGCGGGTGAGGCGGGTGAGGGCGCCGGGCGGGCGACGGCACGGGCGGGCGGGCGGGTGAGGGCGATTCTGGGAATAGCCCGGGCGCACTCACCCGCCCGCCCGCCCGGCACCCTCACCCGCCCGCCCGAAGGGCTGGTGAGGCGGGTGAAGGCGCCGGGCGGGCGAGGGCAGGGGCGGGCGGGCGGGTGAGGGCGCCCGGGCGTGTGAGGGCGATTCCGGGAATCGCCCAGGCGCCCTCACCCGCCGGCTCGCCCGGCGCCCTCACCCGCCTCACCCGCCCGGGCGCCCTCGCCCGCCCGCCCGGCACCCTCACCCACCTCACCCGCCCGGCGCCCTCACCCACCGCACCCGCCCCGGCGCCCTCGCCCGCCCGCCCGGCACCCTCACCCACCTCACATGCCCTCACCCGCCCGCACGCCCGGCGCCCTCGCCCGCCCGGCGCCCTCGCCCGCCCGGCGCCCTCAACCGCCTCACCCGCCCAGGCGCCCTCGCCCGCCCGTCCGGCACCCTCACCCACCTCACACGCCCTCACCCGCCCGCACGCCCGGCGCCCTCGCCCGCCCGGCGCCCTCACCCGCCTCACCCGCCGGGCGGGTGAGGGCGCCGGGCGGGCGGGCGGGTGAGGGCGCCCGGGCGATTCCCGGAATCGCCCTGCCGCCCAGGCGATTCCCGGAATCGCCCAGGCGCCCTCACCCGCCCGCCCGCCCGGCGCCCTCACGGGCGGGCGGGCGGGCGGGCGGGTGAGGGCCCCCAGGCGATTCCCGGAATCGCCTGGGCTCCCTCACCCGCCCGCCCGCCCGTGCCCTCGCCCGCACGGCGCCCTCGCCCGCCTCACCCGCCCGGCGGGCGGGCGGGTGAGGGAGCCCGGGCAGTTCCCGGAATCGCCCTACCGCCCGGGTGATTCCCGGAATCGCCCGGGCGCCCTCACCCGCCCGCCTGCCCGTTCCCTCGTCCGCCCGGCGCCCTCACCCGCCTCACCCGCCCGCCTGCCCGTGCCCTCGTCCGCCCGGCGCCCTCACCCGCCTCACCCGCCCGGCGGGCCGGCGGGTGAGGGTGCCGGGCGGGCGGGGGGGTGAGGGCGCCCGGACGATTCCCGGAATCGCCCGGGCACCCTCACCCGCATGCCCACCCGTGCCCTCGCCCGCCCGGCGCCCTCACCCGCCTCACCCGCCCGTGCCCTCGCCCGCCCGGCGGGTGAGGGCGGGTGAGGGCGCCGGGCGGACGGGCGGGTGAGGGCGCCCGGGCGATTCCGGGAATCGCCCGGGCGCCCTCACCCGCCGCCCGCCCCCCCGCCGGGCGGGTGAGGCGGGTGAGGGCGCCGGGCGGACGAGGGCACGGGCGGGCGGTTAGGTGAGGGCGCCCGGGCGATTCCCGGCGGGTGAGGCGGGTGAGGGCGCCGGGCGGACGAGGGCACGGGCGGGCGGGCGGGTGAGGGCGGGAGGGTGATTCCCAGAATCGCCCGGGCGCCCTCACCCGCCCGGCCTCCCGTGCCCTCGCCCGCCCGGCGCCCTCACCCGCCTCACCCGCCCGTGCCCTCGCCCACCCGGCGGGTGAGGCGGGGGAGGGCGCCGGGCGGACGGGCGGGTGAGGGCGCCCGGGCGATTCCGGGAATCGCCCGGGCGCCCTCACCCGCCCGCCCGCCCGGCGCCCTCACCCGCTCGACTGCCTGGCGGGTGAGGCGGGAGAGGGCGCCGGGCGGACGAGGGCACGGGCGGGCGGGCGGTTGAGGGCGCCCGGGCGATTCCGGGAATCGCCCGGGCGCCCTCACCCGCCCGCCCGCCCGGCGCCCTCGCCCGCCCGGCGCCCTCACCCGCCCGCCCGCACGGCACCCTCGCCCGCCCGGCGCCCTCACCCGCCTCACCCGCCTCACCCGCCCGGCACCCTCAGCCACCTCACCCGCCCGGGCGCCCCTCCTTACCCGCCCTCGCCCGCCCGGCCCTCCCCCGCCCTCGCCCGCCCGCCGCCCTCGCTCGCCCGCCCGGCACCCTCACCTGCCTCACCTGCCCGTGTGCCCTCGCCCGCCCGGCACCCTCACTCGCCTCACCCACCCTCGCCCGCCCGCCCTCGCCTGCCCGGCGCCCTCGCCCGCCCGCCCTCACCCACCCTCGCCCGCCCGGCGCCCTCGCCCGCCCGCCCTCGCCTGCCCATCCGCCACCGTTACTCGCCACACCCGCCCGCCCGGCGCCCTCACCAGCCTTGCCCGCCCGCCCGCCCCGACGCCCTCACCCGCCCGCCCGGCGCCCTCACCCCCTTGCCAGCCAGGTACCCTGACCCGCCCGCCCCCCCGCACGGGCGCCCTAACCCGCCGGCTCCCCCGGCCACCCTCACCCACCCTGCCTCGACCGCACCCCCCCCCCCCCGGCAGGCGGCAGGGCGATTCCGGCAATCGCCCTCGTTCGCCCGCCCGTCCGGCGCCCTTGCACGCCCGACACCCTCACCCGCCTCACCCGCCCGGGCGCCCTCGCCCGCCCGCCCGCCCGGCACCCTCACCCGCCTCACCTGCCCGCCCGCCCTCGCTCGCCCGCCCGCTCAGCGCCCTCGCCCACCCGCCCCGCGCCCTCACCCGCCCAGGCGCCCTCGCCCACCCGCCCGACGCCCTCACCCACGTCACCCGCTCGGGCGCCCCCGCCCGCCCGCCCCGGCGTCCTCACCCGGCTGCCCGCTCGCCCGGCGGCCTCACCCACCTCACCCGCTCGGCGCCCTGACCCGCCCACCCCCCTGCCCGGGCGCCCTGACCCACCCTCCCCCCCCCGGGGTGCCCTCACCCACCCTGCCTCGTCCGCGCCACCCGGGCGGCCCCCGCCCCGGCCCGGCAAGCGGCAGGGCGATTCTGGTAATCGCCCTGCCGCCTGTCGGGTGGGGGCGCGGGCCGCCTGGGTGGCGCCTGCCTCGGCCGCGCCACCCGGGTAGCCTGCGCCCCCGCCTGGTGAATCACGTGTGGCAAAAAAGGCAAAGGAACCCCAACCACCATTACATGGAATGTTTGGAAAGACATACATTGGGAGTTTCGCAGACATCAAAGACCCATTAGAAGAGGAAAATGAGCAAAATGAAACAGAAAATATTGTGGAAGAGGACAATGATGAAACTCTAGAGGACGAAGAGTTTGGATTACGTGACATTGTTGATTAAATTTAAGTTATGCTTGTAAATCAAGCTTTGCAATGTTTTGACTTTGACATTTTATGAGAAGAATAAGCACTCAATTATGGTTGTTATACATTCAATATTGGTAATATGTGATTTTTGCATTGATTTTTAAGTTAATCATTATTTTTTGAAAAAAAAAGTGATTTTTATTATTTTTTTGACATGAAATTCATAGAAAAAATTATTATTTAACCATTTTTAGTTAAAATTATCGTATAAAAATTGTGATTTTGACATGTCAATTCTAACAAAAAATTATCAAAACGTGTAGTTTTTTAGTTATATTTATGTTAAAAATGGTTATTTTTATGTCCATTGTTAAAAAATATTGTTTTTTAGAAACAATTATTTCATGTCGATTGAAAAATTAATTAAGGATGTATAAATATGTAGAATATCGAAAAGTCTAAATATCGACCTTCTAATTTAAAAATGCAAAACAGTAAAAACCTCACGAATTTTTTTTTTTAAATTATAATAAAAAACAAGGAAATGTGAAGAAAACGACCACTTCAAAAATTATCAAATTTACTAAATAATTATTTACATTTTATACATTAAAAAATTTAAAGCCAAAAAACGGGGCTTTTAAGAAAGGAGTGTGATGCAGAATGCTCACTTTTTAAAATCAGCATGAAAATCACTACCATTCTAAAACGTGATGTACATAAAAAAAACTAAAGTGCCAAAAACTATGCTCTAGAAAAAACATGTGCGTTCTGCATCACCCATTTTCAAAATCAGGTCACTTTTTAGCTATCTCTACGAAACGGGTAACAGTATCAGTTCCCGTTTCATAGTTTACATTGTTGTGTGCAGGGCAGAGTCGATTCTACAAACAAAGAAGATATTAATAAAGAGAATTTTGGCATCAATATGTGTATTTGTTCTAGATTTAATGCATGTTTTGATATAAATTACGTTTACACTATTTATTTACTACGCGCACTTGTATGAATGATTTATAGTGTTACAATATAACTTAGTACTTGCAATTGGCTAAAATAATCAACTAATAGTGGAACACTAGAAAGACTTGGGTAATAAAAACATTAGACAGCCATTCATGCAACCTCTCAGGCTGCGAGACATGAGTAAGTGTGCATAGCGACATGCGCGCAGGGCCAAACTGCGAACCACTTGAAACCATAAGACATATCCAAGGTTCGGAAACCTGGTTCTAGCACCTTCCCATACTACTTTGGGTGAGACCTCAGTCCATGCTCCGCGGAATGTTTCTAAAAGGGCCAATAGTACCAAGATTTGTTTGGCTAAATCAACTCCAAACTTGGGTCAATCCCTAATAAGCCAAAAAATGGTTCCATTTCTGAGACCGAGATCAGGATAAGAGATGTCAGACATCGTGTCATTGGAATCCGAAAAAGAAAGAAATTGAAGGGTGGTTGGACAGAAAGACTCACGAGTTCGCGACATAGGAAAATAGGAATCCGCGAGTATCGAAGGAATAGTGGTTAGAGTGCTACTTATATATAGAAATACATGAAATTTTCTTTGCATCCTTCCCCTTTTAGTTGTATGAGTGGATTGCGAAGCTAGCAGATAATCAGGGAAGGTGTAGGATCGACAAACCTATTGTGTGGACTCCAGAGTTGGTGCGCAGACTAAAAGAATTGAAAGATAATATCGTGCGCGTTGTGGACCATTGGCTTGATCGAATTATATGAGGGTTTATCACTGAGTTTGTGGTAGATACGACAATCAGCTACAGTGAGGCGGAACGACACTTCCTCAAAGGACCGCGGGGTAAGTACATTAAATCTTTGAACACTTGGATTAAAATGCTACTGTGCAAAAAGTGAGTTATGTGAATAAATTGATATTTGGGGCCACACAAAGTGGGAGGATCTACAGAAACAAAAGTAGTGAAGAATTAGAGACTAGTCTCTTGATTTCACCTCTCCAAGAGCGAGGAGGAGATCGCGAAAGTTTCACCAAGGAGCGCGATCAGTCTGATAAGACAGTGAATTCCGTGCATACCACCTCCACCTACACCACCACCAGTTTCACGATCTTCACCCCCATCTTCTTCCACACCACCTCCGCCACCACCACAATTCAATATGGCAAGCACAATAAAATTGTCGATGTTCAAAGGAGTAGGGAATGAAGATCCAGACCAATTTTGGTTCATGGTAAAGGTTGCTTGGGAAGCGCAAGGGGTCAGAGATGACAATATAAAGAAGGAAACACTGGTGAGAATGTTGCAAGATTACGCGCTAATGTGGTACATCAAGCATTCCAATGACAATCCAAATGCAGGGATCATAGATATCCAAGCTGTGCTAAACCGAGAATTTAGCTTGCCAAAATCAGAGACATAGTGGATTATTGGATTTAAGGAAATGGCGATGCTACCAGGTGAGACCCCCTATGAACTGGATTAGAGACTGAAGTGTATGATTCAGGAAGCCAACATGACCTTGATAGATGGGAAACACCGCACATGGTTTGTAGCATCGCTAATGCCACATCTTAGGACCGCGTTGTCACAACAAAAGCTATCAACTCAGGCTGAGGCTTTGGAGATCACAATGAGACTGCACGAGACCCTACTACAATATCCTAATTTAGGAGTCCAACAGATCCACATGTAGTTAAAAAATTTGTGTCTTGAGATGCGGAGCCTGAAACAAGACAGGACGGCTCGCCCAGAAGCGCGCGAGGAAATATGGTGCATAAAATGCAAAATCCAGGGACATGACAAGGACCATTGTCCAGTTTTGTGAACTACCTGGTGGGAGGAGGGCCAATGCCATTGAGACTAAAGGAACAAGCAAGACCAAGTGCAGTGCCTGCATTATGGTGCATGATTTGTCAAATAGGAGGGAAGCATGTATAGATAGTTGCCATCTATTACAAAAGTATACACAGACATCCCAACAGTTGTTCTGTAATTTTTGCAGGTTAGTAGGCCATGATGAGCGTACCTGTAGAAGTTACGAACTGATGATGGATCAGACTCCTACCTATAGGGTTCAGACTAAAACACGAGCCCTCGATCAAAATGTAGGGATGGCGTGCACTAGATTTGAGGGGCGCGGACGAGGTTGAGGTGGAATGGGACCAAGAAGGGATCGTGGACAGCTAATTTTTTACAATTGCGGAGGGCCAGGACATTATGCACATGACTATATGAATCTAATGAGAGAATCATGTTTATATTGTACTCATTTTGATCATGATACAAAGGACTACCCCACATTGATAGCGAGGTTGCACGATAAAGGAACACTCCAACCTACCCCAAAGCAGAACATGCAAATGATGAGGTTTGAGCCACATGAGGAGGACCCAATTGTAAACATCGTGCTCCGAAGTGGTATCACGACGGGAGATGACAAGGGCAAGTAGCCCAAAGAGAGTGCCTGGGTTCACAAGGCTCCAACAAAGGAAGCAGAGTTCGATTTGGAGCGTGCGAATGAGACATTCATGGAAGCTAAGAAGAGCTTCACGAAGACCTCCACTTCGGGTAGTAAAGACAAACTAGAACTAGAGATGGACCCATAAATGATCACTTCCTTTCTGGAGACATGCATGAAGCTGCTGTGCAATAGAAAAGTGGTGAAGGGGCTACAAGAACTCATCACTAGATGCGTTGGACCTAGAGAACTGCACGTAGTCCAGAAGCTTGGGAAGCACACAATTCAAATAGGAAGGGAGATGAGATTGACTATGCAAATCGGGGAATATGAAATGGATCAAGTGATTTTGGATCTAGGATCAGATGTGAACGTCCTACCAAAACAAACCTGGGAGTGCATGGGCAAGCCCACGTTGCAATGGTCTCCTATTCAACTGCAAATGGCGAATTAGCAAAAAATCCTACCGATGGGGAGATTGCAAGGAATAACAGTAGATATTGAAGGTGCGAGCGCGCTTGAAAATTTTGAAGTGATAGAGATTGTTGATGATAGAAATCCCTATCCTACGCTACTGGGAATAGATTAGGCCATTGATATGAATGGAGTAATAAATCTAAGGAACAACAAGATGATTTTTGAGAAAAGGTCACTGCGCGTAGTGGTACCTTTAGACCCTACAGAAGGATCATGCTGCACAGAGTCAGTGCATGATTGTGATAGTGATGATGATCTAGATTGTATCTACAAGATAACCACGCGAGAGTAGGATTGGGTGAATCCAATGACGGATGGGAGGATTTCATGGGAGCATGAAAGCTCCTGCACTTCAGATTCAAATGAGGAAATAGAAAGATCGCAGAACCGGTTACACGAGGTAACCACGCTCAATTGCAACATGATGATAAGGTCACTACGCTGTGTAGTAACGAAAGCATGAGATCTACCTAGGTATGATGGGTTGAATGATGTAGAGGATTTCATAAACAAATTTGAAAAATAAGTACCGGAACAACAGTGTTTCGATGCCCTAAAATGGGCACTATGCGCTACGCCCGCAAGGTGGTGGGGTATGCATCAAAGAAGTTTCAAGGATTGGCGTGAGTGTATAAGGATGAATGCACCTATGATTTGGGAAACCTCAGATGTGGCTAACAGACAAGTATGATGGACGGGATGATCCACGTGCACACCTCTCAAAATGGACCAAGGTCTACGGGGAAGCACCGCAGCCTAAGTGGGTGCATCTACTCTATCATTCCCTGGATATCATACCCATGAATTGGTATACAGAGACGGAGCTCTGCCATGGCATGAGCGAATGGGATATCTTGCGTGAAGGATTCTTGTTAACCTTCACGTTTGAGGATCGTTGGTGGGATATTATTGATGATGTGTTACAAGTAATAAAAACAACTATCTTCCAAATACCCTAGAAGCCAACGGAAGTGCTACGACCGGAATGGGCAACCCAGCTGAGCTGTGCGCTGGAATGCTACAATGTAAACATTGAGGAGGAGGATGAAGACCCACGAAAAATCAACATTCCAGAAATTGAGGGTTGTCATGTGGTTCAAGGACCCTTGATTAAAGATCCAGACATCACCAAGCTGGTAAAAACAAAATAGGTAAATATTGGGACGAAGGCTGAACCAAAGTATGCAATGCTCAACGACTATTGGGATAATGCTGTTAGGGCCTAGATTTGTCTCAGGCTGAAAAGACAAGGTTCCAGGGCCAACATCAAACCACGCTCAGCCTCGTAGCTAGCCCTACGAGGACAGGAGAGGGCTCTCTCCGGGTCAATCTTGGCAAAAGATAATAAATGAGGCTCGAGATGACTAAATTTGCAACTGATATTAGGCTAGGTATTAAGTGCAGGAATTTGATTTGATTTGGGTTTTTAGGGTTTTGTTGAAAATAATGGGAAAGGCAGATTTGGGCTCGAGGATGAGGCACAGTTTCTGCAGAGATCTGATTGGAGCAAGGAAGGAAATTGTCTTGATGCCTTAAAAAGCAAGTGAGGTGGGTAGATCAAACAGGTCAGGAGCTAAGGAGAGCAAGGGATTCTCAAGAATTCTCCTTAAACTAAAGAAAACATGGAAATTTAAGCAAATTCAAAGGCAAAGCATAGTAGCTATGAATTCCACCTTAATTACTCATTTGTCTTAAATTCAGAAGAAGAAACATGAAGATGATACAAAAAAAACTAGATAAACTTACAATTAATCAGAGAGGCACACCATCAAAACATAAAGCCACATGAATTCCAAACAGTGCTGCAAAACCCTAGTCTTTCCTTTGCCAAAAATGCAGAGATAGAATGTACAATAGAGTCTAAGCTTTTCCCAAGAGTTCAACCATGAAAATGACTTAGAAAATACATAATATAGGCAAGCCAACCCATTCCCTTGCCTCTAGGGGTCGATCTCATCATTCTAGGAGCTGTTTCAACCAATTCTAAACAAAGTACTACAATCTAGGCAGTCAAAACAACTTGCCTCTATAAGGTAGGAAACTGATTCATTCATTTAATTTTCACTTTTTGGTGAATGAATCTTCTAGAACAAGTAAAAAAGTGTCAAAATTACATCAAAATAAATAAAAATAAATCAAAAATTACATCAAGAAGCAAAACTAGTCAAACTGGTCGAATTTCTGAGCTAGAAGGTGAAAAATTGGGCCAAAAACCTTTGTGCGTCGTGCAAATTTCTGTGTGTGTCATGCTACTTTGGTGTTGTTTTTGAGGCACTTTCCGAAGTCCAAATTGAGCTCAGGTTATATTGTTGGAAGGACCTACCCATCTACGTTCTAAACCAAGTGGAATGTTTTGATTTGGTGTCCATTTGCCCCTCCAAAAGTGCATTCTCCCAAGACTGCTTCCTATGTGTCTAAAAAGGGGCAGTGAGGTCATTTTTTGCATTTTTTTGACCTTTTGGGGACCTAAACCTTGCCCAAATTTCTTGTCCAAGTACCAAAATTCATGTTTTCTCATGAAAAATCCAAAACTACAAGCCATTTGTCATTTGGACCTCCCAACCCTATGCGTCGCGCAAGGTGCACGACGCACACAGAGAAAACACCTGTTTTTTAACCAAAAAATTTCAAAATGCCCAAAACTGCCCCAAATCTCTTGAAATTTGGGTTGGAGTTTCCTTGTCAAGTGTGATGATGAGCCAAAGAGGCCTCGGCTAAAATCCGAAGACGATCAAGCTCCTTTCGCCTTTTTTGTTTCTTGACCACTTTCTTCAAATTTGCTTTAAGATTTCTAATTCGCGCCTTGCAAACTAGGTTCTGGGCCCTGTAGTGCATAGCCATGTGTCTTAACAATGCATTGTCTCTATTGGCCTTGTTCAGGCGCTTCTCCAAGTAGATATTGACCCTCTCAAGATTAGCTTCTCGATCCTCATTAACCTGTCTCTCTAGAGAAGTGAAGTCAATCCTCCTATGTTGGGCAGCTTGGCGATTTTCGCGGATATTTTGTAGCTCTATGATCACATGCTGATCTTCAAGTTGCTTATTTCGCTGCTCTAGATACCTGATGTTCCATTTGGCCATCTCTAACTGGAGTTGCAAGGCTTGAATGTCCGTTTCTTGCTCTTTGATAATCCTGTTATATTGGGCCTCCTCTGAATCTGAAGCTAATAGGGATAGGGGATTTAGGGATTATGGATTGTAGTATAGAGTTAATAAGGGAAAGAATGAGGGGTTCTATGAGCAACTTTAGGAGTGAGGGACATAGGGAGGAAAAAGGAAACCTTTGTAACAATATTGTTTTTCAAAACCCTAAGCAATTTTCTTGGCAAAAGGGAGGTTTCTTTAAAGCTTTACTTCAATGGGCATGAGCCATAAACCATTCATATTTCACCACTAAACACAAGACCTTTACAGTGAGTGAGAGCCTACCTGGAAAATTTGTGGGAAATTTGGGCGATTTTGATGAATCTGCAAGCAATTTCGGGCTTCAGATTGAGTGTGTCGCGCTCATCACCCAGTGCGTCGCACCGGTTCAGTGCGTCGCGCCAGTGTTAAAATACACTGGCTGAAAATCCCCTGTGCGTCGCGCAAGCTCAGTGCGTCGTGAAACCTGCCCAGTGTGTCGCGCAGGTAGAAACTAGACAGTTCTTCCTCCAAACTCACAAATTCGACTTGGATGAGTTTTTCCACTCTTTAGTATGCACAATGATTCAAAAACTCATTGAAACACCTTTTATAAAGACTCCAATTTGATTTTTTCTTTTTGTATAACCCACTTTGTAATGTTTTGTCTTTGACACTTTTTCAGGATTAATAGACTTCTGCTTTTTGGTTTTCCTTTTGAATTTGGTTGAATCAATGATTTTCTCTGATGTTTTTTGCAGGGATAACTGTGATAGGTTTGGCAAAGGAGACCAGGGCTGCACCTGGATATTTCAAGATTTTGGAATTTTTGAAAAATTTTACAAAAAAACCGAAATGTCGACTTATCTTCAAAACAGAGTTTTGAAGAGAAGTCATAATCAGTCCATCTAATGATAATTTTTTTTAAGATAACAACATATCAGGGACCCGCCTCTGTCCTTCTGGCATTATTAGACTTTAAAAGAAACCTAATTAACTCAACCCTAGACCTAATGCCTAGTGACCAAATTTTGCTTGAAGACTCACTGAAATGACAAAATTTGACTTTGACACTCTGAGACCACTTTGTAAGAGCATATTTGATCACTGGAGGAAGGCTGGAAAGACTGACACTAACATTGGCTCCAATGGGGATGGTAGCTCCTTGGAGGTGCCAAGAACAACAGATCTTTGGGAGAGCTAGACAGTGCCTCCATCCATTGGGCAATGGAGTCATTATTTCGACAACCGACACAGACTTTGACACATTTATTGACTGAAACATGGACTCAAACCGACTTAATTGTAAATCTGAATGACGGAAAAACTGACTTGAAAAACTGTACTAAAAAATACTAAGACCTGAAACTTAAAACTTAAATCTTGGTGGCAGTACATGGCCACCTGTGTTTCTTACAAGACAATATATCCTCAAACTATATCAAAATGCCAATGCAATCAATCAAGAAGATGACTTCTTGACTGATTCTTCCTATCAGATCTTCTGCTCAACAGTACAAACCTATCACTGGGCATCCAAAAACATAGTTGACCATGATCTCCTTCATCACTGAACATTGTAATAAACACTTTCACTGCTGGCTGCAACAATCTTGCTAGAGGACCTTGAAAAACATGAAGATTTGCCATCGCCACCTCCTGCTGAAAAAAAAAGAAGGTGTCCTTTGTTTCAAATTCTGATCTACCTTCATCATGTGATTCGATAAAAGTATGCTCATAGGCTTCAAAAAACTCTAAACAAATGGATGAGCAAATCTCTTCTTGGAAAAACATTTCAGCACATGAAACATATGAAGAGGAATCTAAATGGAAATCCTGAATGTTTTGATCTTCTGTGGTGTGAATGTGTTGTAGGTCATTTTTATATGATATGACGGCCAGGTTTTCATGTTCCTTATTACATTCATTAATCATAAGAAGAGAAACTTCACATGATTCTTGAAGCACGATATTATCATTTATATCGTCTACCACAAATTCATTCAAAGAAACGTTTTCACTTGCTTGAGCAAAGATCTCACCTTGTTGTTCATGAGCTGACTGAATGACCTCCTCATGAAGATCTAGTTCCGGTGAGATGGGAGCACTTAGATTTGTAACTCTTTTTTCTTCATGCCAGATGATCTCAACAGCCGATTTCTTCTTTATAGGATTCAGCACAAGGTATTCTTGGTCATCATAATCTGAATGTTGATCTGAAATAACTGAGTTGACATTATTAGAATCTGCAATCTGCATGTCGTATTCTTCTATTGACAAATCTAAACTGACACTTTTTCTTTCATTATTTTCAGCCATATGGCCATCTTCAACCTGCTGATCTTGATTCTGCTACAAAATTTCCTCTAAGAGTTCTGTATGCTGCTGAAACAGATTTTCATACAATGCTTCCATGATTTCTCCGTCCATCAAGTCATCACGTGCATAAAAATCCTCAAGATCATCAATAAAACTATGAACATGGCTACAACAGTCCTGAACTAAAGCCAAGGATGGATATGATTCTTTATACCTCTCAAAGAATATTGCATGAAATTCTTTTAAAAAATGAATAGAAGCAGGTGCCAAACTTTCATACCAAGATCGGGCTTCATCCTCTAGAGTAGCCATAAACATCTTCATCAAACAGTCTTCAGGAAAGTTGATATTTAATTTATGCACATGAATGTGAAACTTCACCAGATGAAGAGCAGCGTCATTACCTTCCACATTTCTATACACAGGGAAATTCTTTGACCAATCTACCTTGGGCATTTTATTTGGAAAACCTGGGATGTGATCTTGGCTCATGGGAGCGTATCTTCTTGTAATCTGATCCATCTTGAGAAATCTCAAAGCTACTGATCTCTCTGCAGTGAAGTCACCATGAAGCACTGATTGCTGGATTCTTCAGTGAATGGAGTCACCAGGTGAATGATTTCAGCCTTGCCAATGTCTGATCATTGTCCACCATCAACCATCAGATCTAAACTTGATACATGTACTCGGGTAATTAACAAGTTAGATGTCACGTTTACAAGCTAGACCGGAGATTGACTGAAGCAACGTTTATATACTTCCACTAATGCAAAGCAAAAGTGTTTCGAAGGCTACCTGGCTAACTTCAGGCTCCGTCTATAGCTTGTAAAACAAATAACACTAACAAGCAAACCATTTTCTCCCTAGTATGGTCGCCACTATGTTATGGCCTAGATTTGTCTAAGGCTGAAAAGACAAGGTTCTAGGGCCAACATCAAACCATGCTCAGCCCCGTAGCTAGCCCTACGAGGAAAAGAGAGGGCTTTCTCCGGGTCAATCTCAGCAAAAGATAATCAATGAGGCTCGAGATGACTAAATTTGCAACTGATCTTAGGCTAGGTATTAAGTGCAGGAATTTGATTTGATTTGGGTTTTTAGGGTTTTGTTGAAAATAATGGGAAAGGCAGATTTGGGCTCGGGGATGAGGCACCGTTTCTGTAGAGATCTAATTGGAGCAAGGAATGAAATTGTCTTGATGCCTTAAAAAGCAAGTGAGGTGGGTAGATCAGGCAGGTGAGGAGCTAAGGAGAGCAAGGGAGTCTCAAGAATTCTCCTTAAACTGAAGAAAACATGGAAATTTAAGCAAATTCAAAGGCAGAGCATAGTAGCTATGAATTCCACCTTAATTACTCATTTGTCTTAAATTCAGAAGAAGAAACATGAAGATGATACACAAAACACTAGATAAAATTACAATTACTCAAAGAGGCACACCATCAAAACATAAAGCCACATGAATTCCAAACAGTGTTGCAAAACCCTAGTCTTTCCTTTGCCAAAAATGCAGAGATAGAATGTACAATAGAGTCTAAGCTTGTCCCAAGAGTCCAACCACGAAAATGACTTAGAAAATACATAATATAGGCAAGCCAACCAATTCCCTCGCCTCTAGGGGTCGAGCTCATCATTCTAAGAGCTGTTTCAACCAATTCTAAACAAAGTACTACAATCTAGGCAGTCAAAACAACTTGCCTCTATAAGGTAGGAACCTGATTCATTCATTTAATTTTCACTTTTTGGTGAATGAATCTTCTAGAACAAGTAAAAAAGTGTCAAAATTACATCAAAATAAATCAAAAATTACATCAACAAGCAAAACTAGTCAAACTGGCCGAATTTCTGAGCTGGAAGGTGAAAAATTGGGCCAAAAACCTCTGTGCGTCGCGCAAATTTCTGTGTGTGTCGCGCTATTTTGGTGTTGTTTTTGAGGCACTTTCTAAAGTCCAAATTGAGCTCAGGTTAGCTTGTTGTAAAGCCCTTCCCGTCTACATTCTAACCCAAGTGGAATTTTTTAATTTGGTGTCCATTTTCCCCTCCAAAAGTGCATTCTCCCAAGACTGTTTCCTGTGTGTCTAAAAAGGGGCAGTGAGGTCATTTTTTTGCATGTTTTTTGACCTTTTAGGGACCTAAACCTTGCCCAAATTTCTTGTCCAAGTACCAAAATTCATGTTTTCTCATGAAAAATCCAAAACTACAAGCCATTTGTCATTTGGACCTCCCAATCCTATGCGTCGCGTAAGGTGCGCGACGCACACAGCGGAGATCTGGGATGGGTGACCTCCCGGGAAGTCCTGGTTACCGGGTGCAAGCCCCGGAAGTGATGATTGACGCTATGTGATTCATTTCACTAGTTTCAATCCCACTTCTTCACCCCTGTGAGCATCACCCGATGCAATGAGTGCTAAGTGAATAATTCAAAAATCATGAGAATTTAGTCAGTTACGACTACCTCTCATGGAAATGGTCATACGTTAATGACTTACTTAACGCAGTTGAATCCCAAAAAACGATATCTAATATAATGCACTGCGTAAACCCCTAATACTTAAATTCAAAAAGAGTGAAGGGATCTCTACTTGAATGGTTCATGAGGCACAATACTTGCTAAGGTTTTGCAAATGGGGTAGCAAGCTGAGTGGGCTTGATTGTGGGGAAAACTCCACAGTTAAGCGCGCTTGAGCCAGAGGAGATCTGGGATGGGTGACCTCCCGGGAAGTCCTGGTTACCAGGTGCAAGCCCCGGAAGTGATGATTGACGCTATGTGATTCATTTCACTAGTTTCAATCCCACTTCTTCACCCCTGTGAGCATCACCCGATGCGATGAGTGCTAAGTGAACAATTCAAAAATCATGAGAAATTAGTCAGTTACGACTACCTCTCATGGAAATGGTCATACGTTAATGACTTACTTAACGCAGTTGAATCCCAAAAAACGATATCTAATATAATGCACTGCATAAACCCCTAATACTTAAATTCAAAAAGAGTGAAGGGATCTCTACTTGAATGGTTCATGAGGCACAATACTTGCTAAGGTTTTGAAAATGGGGTAGCAAGATGAGTGGGCTTGATTGTGGGGAAAACTCCACAGTTAAGCGCGCTTGAGCCAGAGGAGATCTGGGATGGGTGACCTCCCGGGAAGTCCTGGTTACCGGGTGCAAGCCCCGGAAGTGATGATTGACGCTATGTGATTCATTTCACTAGTTTCAATCCCACTTCTTCACCCCTGTGAGCATCACCCGATGCAATGAGTGCTAAGTGAGCAATTCAAAAATCATGAGAAATTAGTCAGTTATGACTACCTCTCATGGAAATGGTCATATGTTAATGACTTACTTAACGCAGTTCAATCCCAAAAAACGATATCTAATATAATGCACTGCGTAAACCCCTAATACTTAAAAAACCTATTTTTTAACCAAAAAATTTCAAAATGCCCCAAATCTCTTGAAATTTGGGTTGGAGTTTCCTTGTCAAGTGTGATAATGAGCCAAAGAGGCCTCGACTAAAATCCGAAGATGATCGAGCTCCTTTTTCCTTTTTTGTTTCTTGACCTCTTTCTTCAAATTTGCTTTAAGATTTCTAATCCGCGCCTTGCAAACTAGGTTCCAGGCCCTGTAGTGCATAGCCATGTGTCTTAACAATGCATTGTCTCTATTGGCCTTGTTCAGGTGCTTCTCCAAGTAGATATTGACCCTCTCGAGATTAGCTTCTCGATCCTCATTAACTTGTCTCTCTAGAGAAGTGAAGTCAATCCTCCTATGTTGGGCAGCTTGGTGATTTTCGCGGATATTTTGTAGCTCTATGATCGCATGTTGATATTCAAGTTGCTTATTTTGTTGCTCTAGATACCTGATGTTTCATTTGGACATCTCTAACTGGAGTTGCAAGGCTTGAATGTTTGTTTCTCGCCCTTTGATAATCCTGTTATATTGGGCCCCCTCTGAATCTGAAGCTAATAGGGATAGGGTATTTAGGGATTATGGATTGTAGTATAGAGTTAATAAGGGAAAGAATGAGGGGTTTGATGAGCAACTTTAGGAGTGAGGGACATAGGGAGGAAAAAGGAAACCTTGGTAACAATATTGTTTTTCAAAACCCTAAGCAATTTTCTTGGCAAAAGGGAGGTTTCTTTAAAGCTTTACTTCAATGGGCATGAGCCATAAACCATTCATATTTCACCACTAAACACAAGACCTTTGCAGTGAGTGAGAGCCTACCTGGAAAATTTGTGGGAAATTTGAGCGATTTTGATGAATTTGCAAGCAATTTCTGGCTTCAGATTGAGTGCGTCGTGCTCATCACCCAGTGCATCGCACCGGTTCAGTGCGTCGCGCCAGTGTTAAAATACACTGGCTGAAAATCCCCTGTGCGTCACGCAAGCTCAGTGCGTCGCGCAACCTGCCCAGTGCGTCATGCAGGTAAAAACTGGACAGTTCTTCCTCCAAACTCACAAATTCGACTTGGATGAGTTTTTCCACTCTTTAGCATGCACAATGATTCAAAAACTCATTGAAACACCTTTATAAAGACTCCAATTTGATTTTTGCTTTTTGTATAACCCACTTTGTAATGTTTTGTCTTTGACACTTTTTCAGGATTAATAGACTTCTGCTTTTTGGTTTTCCTTTTAAATTTGGTTGAATCAATGATTTTCTCTGATGTTTTTTGCAGGGATAACTGTGATAGGTTTGGCAAAGGAGACCAGGGTTGCACCTGGATATTTCAAGATTTTGGAATTTTTGAAAAATTTTACAAAAAAACGAAATGTCGACTTATCTTCAAAATAGAGTTTTGAAGAGAAGTCATAATCAGTCCATCTGATGATAAATTTTTTTAAGATAACAACATATCAGGGACCCGCCTCTGGCCTGCTGGCATTATTAGACTTTACAAAAAACCTAATTGACTCAACCCTAGACCTAATGCCTAGTGACCAAATTTTGATTGAAGACTCACTGAAATGACAAAATTTGACTTTGACACTCTGAGACCACTTTGTAAGAGCATATTTGATCACTGGAGGAAGGCTGGAAAGACTGACACTAACAGATGCCACGGTGGGTAAGGTTGCCAAGTTACTCCATGAGTATCAAGACTTATTCCCAACTAAGTTCACGGACCTAAAGGGGATCGTAGGTGATTTAGCGATGATGAATAACACCCTAAAACCTGACACGAAGTTGGTTAAGAAAATTCCTTACCATTTGAATCCGAAGTACAAGGAAAAGGTCTGCGTAGAACTAGACAAAATGCTCGTGGCTGGAATTATTGAACCAGCGGAAGAATCTGACTAGGTAAGCCCTATGGTCATACAGGAAAAGAATCAGAAGGGTGAGATAAGAATATGTGTGGACCTCAAGAAATTCAATGATGCCAATGTACACAACCGATTCCCTACCCACTTCACAGATGAAGTATTGGAAAATGTTGGCAGACAAGAAGCATACTTGTTCAAGGATGGGTTCTTAGGGTACCACCAGATCAAAATTGTGCCAGAAGATAGGAGAAAAACAACCTTCGCAACTGAATGGGGTTGTTTCAATACACTGTTATGCCGTTTGGAGTAAAGAACGTGTCATCCATATTTTAGCGCATTGTTTTTGTTGCCTTAAAAGAATACATTCACAAGTTCCTGTAGGTATATATGGATGATTAGATTGTCTTTGGATTGGTTAAACACCATGTAGCAAACTTACGCTTGATGCCAGATACTTGTCGTCGACACCAGATTGCGTTGAACCTTAAGAAGTGCAGATTCCTTGTTCCCTTCGGGAACCTATTGGGACATGTGGTCTACAAATAGGGACCAATGGTGGACCCCGTGAAGATTGCAGTGATTATAAATCTGGAAGCACCACACAGTGGTAAACAGCTGCGCGCTACCCTAAGACATATGGGGTATTACAGAAAGTTCATCAAAAGTTATGCCTAGATCACCGCGCCAATGGAAAAGCTGTTAAAAAAGGATGTCACGTTTTACTGGAATGATGATTGCATGAAGAGCCTAAATGTACTAAAAGAGAAATTAGCCTCCGCACCCATCCTAGTCTTCCCAAAATGGGATGTGGAGTTTCATGTCCATGTTGACGCATCTTGTATAGTGCTGGGAGCGGTACTAACACAGGAGGGTGGAGAAGGCTTGGATCACCCTATAGCATTTGCAAGTCATAGGTTATCTAAAGTAGAAAAGAACTATTCCACAACCGAGCATGAGGGGTTGGCAATGGTGTACGCACTCCAAAAATACCGACAATATTTGTTAGGAGGACATTTCAAAATGTATACAGACCATTCCATGCTAAAGTACTTAGTCAATAAGCCTGTGTTGGGGGGCGCATATGTCAGTGGCTTTTATTGTTCCAAGAATATGATTTTGAGGGCATGGTAAAACCTGAACTCCTAAATGCAGGACCGAATCACTTGTCACATATTGAAATAGGCGAGGAACCTACTAGCTTGGAGGAAGGACTACCTGATGCACAACTCTTTGTTGTATGCGTCATGGATGGACACTTCGAAGACATAATCCACTTTCTGACAATAGGGACTGCACCAAAGGAATACTCCTTCCAACATAATAAGGAATTTGTGGTGCGTGTGACAGCCTTTTCTATCATCACGAGGCACCTCTATAAAATGGGGAATGATGAGATATTGCAAAGATACGTACCTAAATTCGAACGAAGTCAGATCCTCACAGAAGCACATGGGGGTGCTGCAGGAGGGCATTATGCATGATGAGCGACTGCACAAAAGATTCTCCACATAGGGTTTTGGTGCCCAACCCTTCATCGGGACTCGAAAGCACACTATAAGGCCTGCAATATATGTCAAAGAACTAGAAAACCATCACGGAGGGATGAGATACCATTGAATCCAAAAATGACACTGCAGTCGTTCGAGAAGTGGGAAATCCAAAATCAGTCAATATTGAACCTATGAAGAACGAACAGCTGGAGATTGGATATGGCCAGTTTTGTTGAACTGCCTAATTTTGAAGGCCGAGAAGCTAAATTTTGCATATCGGTTACGTAATTGGTTAAATGATATTTTTGGCCTACGGCCAAAGATATATATAATGAAAAATGTAAATAGGATGAGATATATTTTGATAGAAGCTGATATAGAATAGAGATATAACTAGGGGGTGGTAACAGGCTTGTATTTTTGTTATCGCCCGAATCTGGGCTAGACTATGTATTCACACATGTATTTTCCTCTATGAATTGATAAGAAGGGAGCTCCGCATCATGTTTCATAAATCATATTTTTGTTTTTGAAAGTTGATGAATTGATAAAGTACTCAGAAGCGTTTCCATTTGAAAGGGAAACATGCTGGTTGGCTAGGGCTTAACCAACCCGACACGTTTACCCTTTTTTTTCTTGTAATTTATGCTTATATTGTCAGGTGTGATTTAATTTCCAGCAAATGTATTCTTGTTTGAGTGAAAGCAGATCCGTTGTGTGAAGTAGTTAAATTTCCTTTTCCTACACTTGATTTTGGATTGGTTTTCTCACCTGGTCCAAAGCAGGAGAAATAAACCTGCACCAGTGCACGTTGGTGTGTTATTCATTTTCCTGCACTTGATTTTGGATTGGTTTTCCCCACCTGGTCAAGCAGGAGAAATAAACCTGCACTAGTGCACGTTGGTGTGCTATTCATTTTCTGTAGTTCTATTTGATTGGCTTTCCCCGCCTGGTCCAAGCAGGAGAAACAAACTTGCACCAGTGAACGTTGGTGTGCTATTAATTTTCTACAGTTTTTTTTTACTTGTTTTCCCTATCTGGTCCAAGCAGGAGAAATAAACCTACACAAGTGCATGTTGGTGTGATGCAGCAAGCCTTTTTATTTTACTTCTAGCAATTTTCTTGCTTTCATTAATGCTTCATGACAAGATAAATTATAAGGATTGTTTCTTTATTTTTGCACTCTGTTAAAATCAGAAACATTCATTTTTTATGTGTGAAATTTGATTTCACAGTATAATAAGACTTGCAGTAACTAAGCACTTATTTCAAGAATTAAATGCTAAGTGTAAGAAGCTCTGATCTGGTGCAAGAACTAGTTTCTTGCCTGATTCACCTGAAAAAGCTCAAGCCCTGCAAGAAGCAAAACACTTTTAGTACAGACACCATTTATACCCTTTGCATAAATCTCTGTTCCTGCACTAGTGCAAGCAGACTATGATAGTGCAGGAAACATTAGTGCAAGAAGGAAATCTCTACATAAGCAAGTTTGAAGGGCCCATATGATAGTTAATTGATAGTTAGCTAAGGTGATTTCCCATTTATTTCTAAATCTCTTTTGCAAATGCATTCTTCCTTGTTCCAGTCTTAGATTATTGTGATGGTTCAAGTTGTTTTTTTCTCTCTTTAGTTTGATTATGCAATATTTCCTTTAAAGAAAGTAGGGATTGACATTAGAAATATTCATACCATCTCTGGCATTGCCTGTGCTTCGTCTCTAAGTTTACAAATCCCCCAGGTTGACAATTTAAGTGTTGAGGAGTTTGCTTAAGTGTATTTCCTGCACCCAACATTTTGGCGCTGCTGTCGAGGAGGCAATTTGATTTGGTAAGAATTTTCTGATTATACAATAGAGGTAATTTTTTTCCTTTATTTTTTTTGCAGGAAAAACTTCTTTGAAGGAATTTTACTAGTGTTGATTGATTTCTGATAGCATTTTTTTTATTAGAAGTTGTTTGTTATTTTTCTTTATTTTTTGAAATGAATGCCTAGAAAAGGTAGGAGTTCAAAGCCCACTAAGGGCCAATATAATTCTGAAAACAATTCTCATATTAGGTCTCCTTCTGTGAACAGGAAGCCCAATCCAATTCAAACCCATCATGCAGGAACAGTCCACCTAGATTCTGGAGACAACAGCTCAGATGTGGTTTAGTCTGTTGGGAGCAAAAGGGAAATAGTGGTAGACCATGAAGATCATGTGGAATGGATTAGTGAAAACTAGGTAATTGGGGAAAAATCCACTTTTGTGTTTCCAATTGTGGACCCCGATACTGTGGCACAAATGAAGAATATTCCACCATCAGCTCTCCCTCATTTCCATGGTAAAGTTCATGAAGATCCTGACTCTTTTTTATTTGAGTTTGATATTCTGGGTAGAAGTTATGATTATTGAATTGATGCTCAAAAGCTAATATTATTTCCTGTTACTCTCAAGGACTCGGCTTTCCGTTGGTTTATGGGGTTAGGGGGAAACACTATAGCCTCTTGGGATTAGACGAAGAGAGTGTTTTTATCTAAATATCAAGAATATTGGAAGACTTGGGACATGCAGGATGAGATATTTACAATCATATAGGATGATGATGAAACTCTTGAAGATTACCTAGAAAGATTTATGTATATTTTACAAAGGTTGAAACTTAAGCTTAATTCCAGTACTATTAGAACGTTGTTCTTAATAGGACTTACTGATAATGCTAGAAATAATTTAAATCTGTTAGGACAAGGTGATATTTCTCAGCAAAATTTTGAACAAATTTGTGAATTATGCAAGAAATTTTCAAGAAATCAATATTGATCCGGTAGAGGAACTTGAAATAGAAATAGAAAGACTGAATCTACTAATGCTATCATTATTGGACTAGAAAATAAAATGGAAAACGTGAAAATTGACATAATGAATATTGTTACCAAACAGTTGGACTATTTAAAATGTCAGCAAAAACTCATGAAGGAACAAGAGTCATTAAGTATTTTTTGTCCTAAATGTAGAGACAAGCATCCTCCTAAAGAATGTCCTCTTAATTTGAAAGAAAGTAATAAGTGTGCTATTTGTGCAGAAGACAATATCACAGAAAAATGTCCCTCTATACTAGGACTTAAAGATGTATTTACAGGAGGATAGCCTGAAGCTGAATACTTGTATGCTATGGGAGAAAAAAGAAATTGGCCCCAGGTAGGTGCAGGTATGGCTCCAGAATTTTCTCCACACTATTTTGGTTATAATTCACATGCATATTCTTATCCTAACACTAATCAACAGTGGCAGTATGGAAACCAATATCAGCATGGGCAACCTTCTCAACCATGGCAACAAGGTTGAAGAGAGCCAACTCATTCTTCATATTCCTACTAGCCACCCATACAGTCATATCCATCTACATATACACCTTATTCAATGCCTCAACCTCCAAGTCATCCTACTCCACCATTACCTTTACCTCCACCTTTTCGACCTCAGTTGCCTGCTCAACCCATGCCCAATCCTAAAAATAATAAAGTAGTGCAAATAATCTATATAACAAACCAACCTTTATTTGAGTACCAGTCTATTCCAGTTGGGGTTCATGATATTCAATTAAGATCGAGAAGGACTGTAACGTCAGAAAATCAGAAACAACCTAGAGTGATTTTTGAAGAGAAAGAAGAAGAGGAAACTATTAATCATTCTCTGAAAGCTGTCACTAAGCAGCCCCTGCCCTTTGAATCCTTGCCATGTTCTTCCAACCAACCTCCCTTCCCAGAGAGGCTAGTAATGGAAAGAAGTGAGCCTATTTTTGAGACTAGCTTGGCATCGGAGCTTCAGAATATTTTCATTAAGATACCTCTGCTCCAAGCCATCAAACATATCCCTATTTGTACCAAGATTATTAAGGAACTATGTCTTAAGAAACCCGATAGGAAGGGATTGGAACCCCAAACCATTCAGTTTATTGGTAGGGAAGTAGAGTTGATGACGGGATGTGTGTCTATGGAAAAATATACAGATCCCAGAAACCCTGTTGTCTCAGTTCAGATTGGTAATGTCCTTGTCTCTAATGTTCTTATAGACCTAGGGGTAGCCATTAATGTCATGACTAATCAAACCATGGATCAACTTCGGTTATCTCATCTTCGCCCTACTCCCACTATGCTTGAATTAGCAGATAGATCTAAAATTAAGCCAAAAGGAGTATTGGACGATGTGGTCATCTCATTAGATTCTTGGGAATATCCTACTAATTTCATTGTGCTTCAGCCAAAGAACTCAGTAGGAGGACATCCCTTGATCTTGGGTCAACCATGGCTTGCTACAATCGATGCATATATTAGATGTCGCTCTGGTGATATGTATATTTCGCATGGAGATTCTAGGAAGAAAGTTACCTTATACCCCCCTGCCAGATCCATTCAGGACCTTCGAGATACTTTATGGTTGGATCATAGCAGTGATGAGGAGATTCAACCCATTTCCTTTATCCATCAGCACACTGGGTCTTCACGACAAGATGAGATTCAATATTTCCTAAATAATCTAGACACTATGCCTAATTTTGAGCTAGTGAGCCATATTTTTAGCCTAGATTTTCAAGATAACCATGATTCTCATTCTTCTGTACCACTGCATTTGAACAACCCCTTGAGTACTCCTGAGCTTGATACTACTCTTGTTTAGATTAGCCCCAGTAAATCCTTGTATATTAGTTCAGATTTGACTCATCTCAGTGAGAACAACACGTGAATTTGTTGCAAAACCATCTTAGTGCCTTTGCATGGGGCTATGAAGATATGAAGGGTATTCCCCCTAAAACTTGTACACATCATGTCTATATTCAGGAAGGAGCCCGACCTGTCTGACAACCCCAAAGGCGAATGAATCCAACTTTAAGAGATATTGTGAAGGAAGAAGTATAGAAACTCTTGGATGCTGGTTTTATCTATCCTATTCCCGACAGTCAATGGGTCTCTCCATTAGTGTTAGTACCTAAGAAAGATGGAAGATGGCGTATTTGTATTTATTATTGAGAATTAAACAAAGCCACTCTCAAAGATTACTTCCCTCTTCCTTTCATTGACCAGGTGCTTGATACCCTTGCAGGAAAGAAACATTTTTCATTTTTGTATGGCTTCAGTGGTTATAACCAGATATAGATTGCACCCGAAGATAAGGATAGAACTACTTTTACATGTCCATGGGGTACATTTGCTTATAGAGTGCTCCCCTTTGGTTTATGTAATGCCTCAGCTACCTTTCAAAGGGCAATCCTAACTATTTTTACTGATCTAGAATTTGTAGAAATTTATATGGATGACTTTTCTGTGCTTGGTGATTCTTTTGAGGAAGCTCTCAAAAATCTGGAAAAAGTACTTCTTCATTGTCAGGAAGCCCATCTCACCTTGAGTGACAAGAGATGTATATTAATGTGGAAAGAGAGAATGGTACTTGGCCATTTGATTTCTAGTAAAGGTATCCAGGTTGATCCAGCAAAGATCGAAATCATTCTGCATCTTCTTGTACCCAAAACTCAAAGGGAAGTAAGATGTTTCTTAAGTCATGCTGGTTACTATAGGAGATTCATTGAAAATTTTTCTAGGATAGTTGCTCCTCTTTTTTGACTTCTAGCTAAGGAAAGTGAATTTTCTTGGACCACAACTTGCCAACAATCTTTTGAAATATTGAAGGAAAAGTTAGTACATGCACTAGTTTTAAGAGGTCCTAACTGGTCTTTGCCTTTTCATTTTTCCTCTAATGCTTTAGATTTGGCTATTGGCTCAGCTTTAGGACAAGAGGAAAATAAACAATCCTATGATATTTATTATATTAGTAATAATTTTTCTTCCGCTGAATTAAATTATACAGTTATAGAGAGAGTTTTTAGCTGTAATTTTCGCAATTAATAAGTTCAAGCACTATATTACAAGATATGAAGTATTTGTACATACTGATCATTCCGCGATTAAATATTTGATGAATAAACCATTAATTAACGGTAGAGTGACTAGGTGGTTACTTTTGTTGCAGGAATTTAATATTACAATTGTTGATAGACCAGGAAAATCTAATGTTGTAGAAGATTTTCTTTCTAGATTCGATAATCCTGGTGAAGCAACTCCTGTTAATGATGATTTTCCAGATGAACATCTTTTTTCTATGTCAACAGATTTCCCATGGTTTGCTGACATTGTTAATTACTTGGTTACTAGGAAAACACCACCCCACTTGTCCGCTCATGAAAAGTGGAGTATTATTCAAAAAAGTGTTGATTCCTGGATTCAAGGAGATCTCTTTTACACTGGTCCAGATCTGATTATCTGTAGGTGTGTAAGAGAGGAGGAAGTGTTTGACATATTGAAATCTTCTCATGACGAACCTTGTGGAGGCCACTTCACTAATAAGCGGACTGCATATAAGGTATTGTGTGTTGGTTACTTTTGGCCTTCCTTGTTTAAGGATGCCAAACAATATGTCAAGCATTGTGATAGCTGTCAGCAAATGGGCTAGCCTAATCAAACCAATGAAATGCCTTTATGCCCCCAAGTTATGATTGAACCATTTGAAAAATGGGCTATTGATTTTATAGGGCTAATAAATCCAACATCATTAAGTAAAAAGCATATCTTGGTTTGTACATATTTTGTTACGAAATGGGTAGAAGTTAAAGTTGTTTCTTTTGCTACAGAAAACGTTGTTGCTGATTTTATTTTTAGTGAAATATTTACTAGATTTGGTGTGCCTAGAGAAATTGTTTTTGACAATGGTCTGTAGTTTATTTCTAATCGCGTACAAGGTGTGATGGAGCAATATAAGATCTGGCACAGGAAATCCACGTTGTATCACCCACAAGCAAATGGCCAGGTGGAATCCACGAACAAAGTGATCGAGTCCATTCTGAAAAAGACAATAAATATGCATCGGAAGGACTGGGCTGAACAATTACCAGAGGCTTTGTGGGCATACAGAACCACTTAGAGAAATAGCACGGGACATACACCATATAAGCTGGTATATGGCAAACAGGTTCTATTACCAATTGAATTCCAGATCAAAACTTTCAGGACTGCAGTTCAGTTAGGACTAGATCTCTCTGAGGCACAACAATAGCATCTTCTCCAATTAAATGAGTTAGATGAATTTCATAGGGATGTTGTTCAGCAGAACATACTAATTCATTAGCAACGTAAAAGGTGGCATGACAAGTCTATTCAGAAAAAGAAATTCCAACCATGTGATTGGGTGCTCCTTTATGATTCTAGATTTAAAATATTTAAAGGGAAATTCCATACATGTTGGATGGGACCTTATGAAGTGATCCGAGTATTTGAGAATGGAGCAATAGAAATTAAAACTATTAATGGACAAAATTCAGTATTCTTGGTAAATGGACATAGGTTAAAGAAGTATTTTCAGCCACCTACTAGGAAAGATTTTACACAACAAGTCCAACAGCAATTTGGGATGTAGTGGTGAATGGTAATACCAACCTTTTTGAAAACATGAATTATCTTTCTTCTTAAAAATAAAAATAAAAAAAGAAAAAGAAAAAAAAAAGTAAAAAGAAAATATTTTCCTATAATTATGAAAATCAGTTCCCTGACATGATTGTAGAAGGATCAACTTGAAAACCAGCTTGCTGGCAGGAAGATAAAAAATTTCTAATAAAAAGAAAATGTTGCTTGATCTTTAGATATGCTAGCGATCACCAAGTAAAAGCAGGTTCAGTAGAACCAACTTTTATACAATTGGGGTAATGAGCATGGATATTTTTACTCAAGTAACGCTTAATTTTTGTTGCAGTTATTTTTTTCTTGCACTAGTGCAGGCAGACCTTCCAGAATTTTTTTTGTCTTTCTTCATATTCCACTTTTGTAATAATCCCTCAGTTTTCTTCTTTAATCCCAGAATGATTAACCTTCCCACATTCTTCTAAATTTACCCCATCCGCTTCGAAGAAATCCCACTTTACCCTTGAAATTTTTTCCCTATCCCACTTCTGTTTATTCCCTCTTTTGGTACTACTCCTGGAATCCCTATTGTTATAGACATTTTTGTGCCTTACAACATTGAGCATGAAATTTCCATAATCTAAGGGATCCAAAGTCCCTAAACATGTTGTTCCTACCCCTAGAGGAACAAGGCTAACAAACCACAACAATTCACAGAAGTTCTCCACCAAAAACTGCTCAAAAACAAGTCAATTCAGGATCATTTCAGTGGCTACACTAGTTGTTTGCGCTGAATGTCAAAGCCAACACTGGCTACCTGCGTTGAATGTCAAAGGGAACACTGGCTACCTGCGCTGAACGAGAGTGGACATGTGGCAAGCTCATTTCTCAAGGTGTCAAAACCCAGGAAGCTTCCAAAATGACACTTGCCTCAGGGAATTCGATTGGTGATGAGTAAGAGGTTCCAAATCTCCAAGTGGAAGCAAGAACCTCCAAGTGGAATCAAGAACTGACAGAGGGAGAGGACACTAGTCAGATCTCAAGCTGACTCATCCTCTCTCCAAACATCTATATATGGATCTCTCCTCCATGAGATCTAGAGGCTAGAATTTTGTTATTGCAAAGAATTGCTGTTGGTTTGAGATTGGAATCATTGGGTGCTTAATGCTTTGAAGGGGGTGAAGATAGGAATTCCATTTGCTGGGAAGGAGATGCTGGATTGGAGCCCTCTGGGTTGTATCTCTTCTTGAACCTTGTTATTCATCAATAAAGCTATCTTGTTTTCTCCTATATGCTGATGTATTTTTGATGTATGAATGCATTAGTGTATTTAGTTTATTTCTAATCCTAAACTAGTTATGAATATGAATATCTTTATTTGTGTAGTGTTCTTCTCTTGTCGCAAGTAGCTGTTCTCTTGTGATCTTGCAGGAACCCGTTGAAGCTGGACAAGCAAGAAGGCAAGTAGCTGTTCTCTTGTGATCTTGCATGAACCTGTTGAAGCTGGGTGAGTGAGAAGGCAAGTAGCTGTGAACTCCCAAAGAGAAGAGAGACCGGATCGAGGGACAAACAGAAGACACTGGTAAGTCTATTTATCTCTCTTCTTTCACATTTCATAAAGGAAGAAACCAGAATAGCTGTCCTTGTTTGTTGCTAAGGCACTGTCACACCTTAGGTGGATAGGATCGTCCTGCATAGGCATTTTTCCCCACAACAAATTGGTGACTCCGCTGGGGAGATTTGTTTAGTCATTTTATTTGTGTTTCTATCATTGTTTGCTTCATAGACTCGACAGCAACAATTGAACTGCATCTGCTTTTCCCAGATGCAAAGTAGACAGTTGCTGCTTTGATCCAATCACTGGACTTGTCTATGATCTGAACAATGGACTCACAAATGATTTGATGATCCTTTGTGATAGATCTTAGCACTCCCTCAAAAAATCCCTTTGATTACACCTTGCTTGTTGCTCTTATTTGGCCTGAAACAGTGAATTAAATAGCAATCTGTGACCCAGAACCTGTGGGAAACGAGAGTTTCTCCTTCAGCGCAGACCCAGTGAAGGGATTCTGCATTTCAACGCAGGTCCCATGAAGGCTACCTGCGCTGAATGTCAAAACCCCTGTGTTGAGGTTGCGATGAACCAGTTTGCCCTTGTGCAGCTGGGGTTCTCTGCTCTTTTTTGCCTTGTTTTGATCTCTGATTTTTGCAGCCTGTAACCAGCATAGGTACCAGTCTAATAACTCCTTTTCTCTGCTTAAATTCCGCCTCCTTTTGTACAAAAAGACTGTAAGTGTTTTTATGTGTTTGTGGCGTCATTTACAGTTTTCCTGTGCATGAGTGAAATAGTCATCCTGTAGCCCTTGATTCAGATCTGTTGATTGTGATCTTAGAAGAGAGTTCATTGGCAGTTTGCAGATTGATTATACATTTACTCTTGCTTATTGGTTTGAGTTTGTCTCTTTTAAGTGTCGAAACAAGTATTCATTTCGAAAATCGTTAAGTGTTGTAATCTCTTCTACCTTCTCTGATTTCGAAAAAGCAAACTTGTTTGTATCTGTCATTTAAAAGAAAATTCAAAGTTGTACAAAAAGCTTTCTTTGTAGGCATCAATACTAAGAAAGAGGAAAACAAACACCTGCATTGTGCATTTGCATTTGATAGTTTGCATGCTTGATTTAGGAAAAGTGCATTAGAGTGTGCTGATTGCTCTTTGAGAAAATATGGTGTCTTTCTTTTCCCTTAGTAGCTAGGATTTTCAAAGTTGAAAAGATATAAAGCTTGCTTATCATCTTTAGACTGCATTTAGGAATTGTATCATACATCTCGTGGTGAACCTTGAAAGGCAAACTTCTAAAAAGATCAACCTAAAATAAATTGAATGAACTTAACAATGCTTTGCAACATAACGCACAACATAGAGGTCTAGGCTAGAGACATGTTCCGGCGTCGTTAAGCCTGGTGACTGTCGATCTCGTGGATGGTGGGTGATTCCTCCTGAGGGACGATAGCGCCAGTACGGATTGTGCTCCCACGTACCATCGCATATATATTGGGAGACCCCTATAGGCATAAAACCTTTATCCTTAGGAAGTCGTGTCGGCAGCCCTATTGATCGCAATGCACTGAACACAACATTCAGGAAGATCGACCGCCCGTACCCTAAAAAGTATTCTGCAGTTTTGCGAAAAGTTTGGCACGCCCTCTACCTAGAACTCCAGAGCAGTTCCTTTTGGCCTTTTTCAGACTCTATAACGGAAAAAGTCCATCCGAGCATTTGTCACTTCGGGCTCGTTAAAACATCGAAGGAGACTAGAGTCATCTTTAGCTTTTTCTCGACTCTTTAAAAGTGAAAAAGCAAGTTGTGTCTAAAAGCGTCTAAAAAAAAAAAAATCATTTAATTCGGAAACACACTTTCCCCTTTTGTATTTTGGTTGATCGAGTAATCCGCAATCATGGAAGAAAGTTAATTGAAACCCCGTCATTCGCGGAGGTTTACGAGTCAACCGTCTTTGTCTCCGGAATCGAAAATAGTACGGACAAAGCGAACTCGTTTAACCGGTTCGAAATCTCCTATCAAAGTTAGAACAAGTGTTCCAACGACATCTGAGATTCCGGTTACTCCAAACATTTCTGGAAACCCTGCCTCTATAGAAGAAGTTCAACAGCCATAGAGGGACAGTAACACTGATCCTAGTCTGGGGGCAAATACTTGCCTTACTGAACCAGTCCCATCTGTGACCGGTTCGGAAGGTCTTGCTCCTCAAACAACTGTCGTTGTCGATTCAACCCCTTCTTCGGCACCAGAAATATTTTACGGACTCTTCCTCTTCCACCTGGTTTGATTGCGATAGAGGAAATTGTAGAGGATCCGCAAGCAAGTACTCCAACTCATTTTGGAGTCGGGGTCACTCTATTTCCTTCGTCAGAAGTTAATCTACCACAAGTGGAAGTTCCTGTAGAATCGCTAGGCAATCTATTGGATAGACTCAAAATGTCTGAACAACCGTCAACATCTAGGACTATGTCGAATGACACAGCGACAACAGAAGCCCCTTCCGTCACTCCGACAATGTTTGCCGGCATACCATCTGTCCCGACTAGCTCGCAACCGCTAGAAGGAGTCCACCAAGGGACTATTTCGACAGTGTGGTCCATTCCAGTTTGTTCATCCGGAATAATATCGGGCAACTCTTATGTTGAGACTCGCCAGATTGATCCATGTGGGGGTCAATTTGGGCAATCCAGTCCCCAAGGACAAACAATTCCCTTGAGTTCCGGATTGCTACCGTATGGGGGGCAGTATGCCCTTTCACTACCCCCTCTGGGAGGGTATCCATACGGGAGTTCACAACAGTATTCAGGTTATACTAGAGTTACATCAAGTGGTTGGGTACCTATGCTACCTCAACAACCAAGGGTTGTGTATTTTATGCAACAGTGTGTACCTATGTCGAACATCCCGACCACGCCGGCTATTGTGACAGTGTCGCAAGTTCAAACGTTGCCTGTTGTATGTCAACCTCAGATTTCTCAGGTTGTAATGCAACAGCCCCTTGACCCTGTGACACAACCACAATTGCCAACTGGTGGGACGACACAGGTCCAAACGGGTACAATTACCCCGCACCTTGGTCCAACAGTTAGTATAGCACAACAGAACATGGCTTCACAACCATGGCTGGTGCAATACCAACAACCACAATTCCAGCAAGTGTACCAAGGTTCTGAGCAGCAGATCTTTGCGAACAGTGGACAATCGTATATTCAAAACGGTCAAAACCAACCGCTTTACAGTGGTCAAGTCCACCAACCGTATCAGTCATACCAACATCAATTACATTATGCTGGTATGCAAAGGCCCACTGCTCAGGCAATTCCATCGTACCCTGGGTATGCTTCACCTAACCTGAATCAACAGTTACCATTCGTGGCAACTTTAGAGTTACTCGATTTACACCGGTTAACCAACGATCTGATTGCTTACGCCCCTTGGTGGCCAGCGATTCCTCACAAACTTCCATCTGACATTCCTAAATTCAATGGAAATCTAGGTGAAGACCCATCGAATCACGTGATGACTTTTCATCTGTGATGTTCATCAAACACCCTAAATGATGATTCGATAAGGCTTTGCCTTTTCCAGAGGACATTAACGGGTCCAGCGGCAAAATGGTATATTGAATTACCTAGAGCCTCGTTCAACAATTTCAGCTCCCTAGCCACGACTTTCTTAACCCATTTTCAATTACCGATAAGGTATGAAACGGGAACAGAAATCTTAACCAACTTCAAGCAGACAACAGCCACTCATATATCCGATCATATACATGAGTGGCGTCGTCGTCGTAGGATGGTGAAAACATACGTTCCCGATCAGCTGTTAGCTGAATGGTTTATAAAGTCGTTACTTCCTGCTATAACAGAAGATGTGGCAAAGGGGGGAGTCGTAACAGAGGAGCAAGTTATTGCTCGTGCACAATATCTAGACTTAGTTTATACTCAGTCTGGCACGCTCTACAACAAAATACCTGACGCCCCTAGACCGGAATTCTCAATTCCTCCTCCTCCTAAATCAAATAGTGACTCTCATGCCAGTGATGGTGTGATTGGCACAGCAAACGCGAAATCGACAAAGGCTTCGTCTAAGAAAGCCTGTAAGAATTCGGATCAAAATGCAAAAGATGAAATTCTTGCTTCGGAAGTAAATGCCGTATCAGCGGATAAAGGCAAAGAAACCAAACAACCAGGGAGCAAGAAGAAGCAAAACAAAGGGAAGAAGAAGAAACAGGGTGAGTCATCTCCTGAAAAAACCTCTTCAAACCCTCTGGGGAAAGGGAAACTAAAAAATCCATGTCAAATATGTGATGAGGATCATTGGACAGGAAAATGTCCGTACAAAGCTGAGCTTAAGAGATTCTTTAAAAGTTCGCAGACCTCAGCTGTGTTAACTGATCCATTTCCCAATCCAGGTCAAAATCTGGTTGATAGTGGAAATTCTTCCCCGTCGCAAGTGCTTATGTTGTCGGTTTCAAAACAGCAGAATGATGCTTTGATTTCGACAAGGAACAAAGATTACAGGAATCCGCAGCTGTCGAACGACAAAGGTAAAGATCAACCAAGCAGTTCGACAACAACTTCGACAGAAGTTGTACCACCCATATATTCCCGAATTAACAATAAAACTGCCAAACGGAGTAGTACACAAGTCGACATTTAATCCTCGCGCCAGAGCGGCGCAGCATTATAACATAGTGGAAGATTTGGCCCAATCGCCATCCGCTATGTCGACTCTTGAAGTACTACAAAATTGCCCATCCCAAAGGCAGGCTTTGTTATCATCTATTGGTGGGGTTGATCCTAAGGATTCCAATCTTGTATCCTTCGATCACAAAGGATACGATCCTCAGTTACCAGCTCAACTAGCTTTCCTTATTCAAGTGAAAGCCCTCAACAAAACTGTTCACCGAACAATTATTGATGAGGGGGCATCTACATGTATTATGTCGATGAGTTGCTGGAAAACTTTAGGATCTCCAACCTTGTCGCGATCTTCGACGACATTAAAAGCATTCGACGAAAGGACATATACCCCGTGCGGTATCCTTAATAACTTGAAAGTTGAACTGGGAGGAAAAACAGTAGAAATAGATGTTGAAGTCATCGATGGGAATCTGGACTACAACATTCTACTGGGAAGACCGTGGATATATGCCATGGCAGCTGTAGTGTCGACTTATTTTAGGAAAATCGCATTCCCTTTTCAAGGAGGGATTACGATCGTCGACCAACAAGACTTCCTCCCTAATGGTTCACAAGTTACAGGAAGCATTCCCATGATCCATGGAAGCAACCATTCGCTTCAAGATATCGGAGTAGGCCTACTGAAAGACCCCACATTAATGGGAACTTTCGCACTTCCACCTCCAATCTATATAGGAGAAGTAGCATTGGTAAGAGCCTGCAACATGATATCTTCCACGAAGATCTCAGAAGACGATATCGCCATGGATCATGCAATGGTTTTGCCCCCAAGCCCTATAGAAATATTGTAGTAATCAATGTTTCGGGTATGGGAGGTGAACCCAAATCAATGCTCATCAAGCGTTTGGGTAGACAGGTCTAGAGAATATGGTACCCCATTAGATCCTTGGTCGAAAGTGCATGGGACTGACGAAGGAATCCTACAATCAATGTTGATTGAGGGGGCACCATGGAATGATTGCCACCATCGTTCCCTTCTTCCAGAATATGAAGAAGATACTCAGCATGACCTTTACCACCCTTCAGCTTTTTGAATTCCTATCAAATACTGTAAATACGGTGGATTCCGAGCGAAACTTATCCAATATTGAAGAGACTATAGCCATAAATATCTCGACTAAAACAAATGTTGTAGAGAATATTTATGTCGGCAAAGGTTGTTCTCCTTCAGAACTGGAAATATATAACGCTCTTTTTCGCGAGTTCAGAGATGTCTTTGCTTGGTCATATGATGAAATGCCAGGCATTGACTCGAGTATCGTTGAACATGAAATTAAAATGTATCCTGATGTCAAACCAGTAAGATAACGGCTTTGGCAGGTGCACCCCAAGAAAGCCGTTGCCATTAAAGCAGAAGTTGAAAAACTCCTCCATGCTGGTTTCATCTACCCGGTTCCTCTAACCGATTGGGTATCGAATATTGTCCCTGTTATGAAGAAACAAGGGACAATTAGAGTGTGTGTCGATTATAGGGATGTAAACCAAGCTTGTCCGAAGGACAACTACCCTACACCCTTCATCGACCAGATAATTGATGAATGCGCCGGATGTGAAATCTTTTCATTTATGGATGGATTTTCCGGGTATAATCAAATAAATATCCGCCCACAGGACCAGTCAAAGACTGCATTCATCTGTCCGTGGGGCACATTCGCTTATCAAAAATTACCCTTTGGTTTAAAGAACGCAGGGGCGACGTTTCAGAGGGCAATGAATTATGCCTTCCATGACATCAAGAACATCGTTCAACCTTATCTCGACGACCTTCCGGCTCATTCGCGAAAGCGGACTGATCATCCGCAGCATTTAAGAGCGATATTTCTACGTTGCCGACACTACAAGATAAGGCTCAGTCCACACAAATGTGTGTTTTGCATCGGTTCTGGTCGTTTACTTGGCTTTGTAGTCTCTAAGGATGGGATTCGTCTCGACCCTTGCAAGGTTCAGGCAATCATTAATTTGCCTCCACCTTCAAATTTGCTTCAGATTCAGAAACTCCAAGGGAAAGCAAACTTTCTGAGGAGGTTCATTCCAAATTACGCAGAACTTGCTAAAGGTTATACTCGTCTTTTGAAAAAGGATGTACCTTTTGTCTGGGATCAGGTGGCACTAGCTTCCTTTGATGCTCTAAAAGATTCTCTAGTAAAAGCATCATTAATGTATGCCCCGGACTATCAAAGAGATTTTAACCTGTATCTGGCTGCAGCAGATACGACCATTGCGATGGTTTTAGTTCAAGAAGTCGATGGAATTGAACATCCTATATATTATTTAAGTAAAAACTTGAATGATACAGAAAGAAAATATTCTTATGTTGAAAAGCTAGCACTCGCTGCTGTTCAAGCGATACAAAGATTTCGACATTATGTCCTCTTTCGGAAAACTACCATTTTATCAGATTGCAACCCCATGACTTATATATTGTCGCGACAGTTGCTGGGGGGAAAATATTCAAAATGGATAGCGATCCTTCAAGAGTTTGATCTGGAATTTGTAAAATCCAAATCAAAGAAAGCTTTAGTTTTCGCAGAATTATTGTGCGATCTCCCATCGTCGTCCAACGATGAAACATCAGAAGAGTCAATCGTGGACGAAAGTTTGTTTCTGATATCTGCAAGCAATGAATGGTATGGAGATATAATAATTTACCTCCAAACCCAAAAATTCAGGCCTGACACCTCTCACTCAGAACAGAAACGTATACGATACCAAGCGAAAGACTACATGATCGTCGGTGATACGCTTTACCGTCGTGGTATCGATACAGTTCTGAGGAGGTGCCTCACCCATGAAGAGGCCGAAAAAGCCCTGAATGAGTGTCATTCAGGCGCGTGTGGGGGGCATCAATCTGGATATGCTACAGCACAGAAAATCTTACGAGCAGGATACTTCTGGCCAACCATGTTCAAAGATTGCATAACCGCAGTCAGAAGTTGCCATGCTTGTCAAATTTTTGATAGCAAAACCAGAAGACCACCCGCACCTTTACAACCAATAGTTGCTGTTGGGCCTTTCGCCAAATGGGGCATCGATTTCATGACATGTAACCCCACCTCGACCGGGGGGCATGGGTATATTATAGTCGCTATTGACTATTTTACCAAATGGGCCGAGGCGATGCCTACATTAGATAATACTGGTGAAACAGCTGCCCTTTTCTTTTTCAATCATGTAGTCGCCAGGTTCGGCGTACCACAGGCCATAGTTACAGATCATGGGTCGCATTTTCGCAACCACATGATGGTTGAATTAGCTGCCAAGCTAGGGCTATCTCACGACAGCTCTACCCCGTATTATCCGCAAGCCAACGGACAAGTTGAAGCAATCAACAAGGTCCTGAAGCGTATGTTGCAAAGGATGATCAGGGTTCACAAAAGAAGGTGGCACCTAATCCTGTACTCAGCCTTGTGGGCTTACCGAACATCAGTAAAGAACGCGACCGGGTTCACACCTTTCCAACTGGTATATGGCCTGGAAGCAGTCTTGCCAATCCAGTGTGAAATCTCGTCTCTTAAACTCGCAATTGATCTCCTCCCCGAAACTTCGGAAGAAGAGGCTCGTTTCTTGGAATTAATCCAATTGGATGAAACCCGCCGTGATGTCGCTTTGGCTAACGAATCCCATAAGAAACGAGTCAAGGCGCAGTTCGACAAAAATGTCAAACCCCGTGTCTTCTCAGAAGGTGACTTGGTCTTGCTTTATGACCAAGAATCCGATAAATTGGGAGCATGTAAATTTAATTCTTTATGGATGGGCCCCTATATTGTTAAATGAGTGTTAGCAAAAGGAGCCTACGAGTTAATGGATTATGACGGAATTCCACTGGCGCAACCCCGTAATGGGTTGTATCTCAAGCGTTACTATGCTTAAATAGTAACCTGTAGGCTTTTGTTGTATTTTGTTTTCGCTAAAGTGTTTGTTTTGGTCGAGTAATCCACCTTTTTACATTTATTGCAGATGTCAAACCTTCGGGAGACATGTGTTGGATATGCCGACGGAGCGAGTCGTAGTTCGCGGAACCTGTCCTCCGCAGCCTGGGCCATTTTTGATCCAAGGGGCGAGTTAGTAAGTTTCAGAGGTGTATGTATTGGGCAATCAACGAATAACATCGCTGAGTATAGCGCGTTGATAGAGCTACTCTCTGATGCCATCACCCATGGTATTCGCCGGCTAATTGTCAGGCTAGACTCACAACTCGTAATACTACAACTCAATGGTATATATTTCGTTCGCAACCCAGCTATTTATCACATGTTCCTAAGGGTTAAGATTTTGGAAAGACAGTTTGATTTAATTCAATACCAGCATATTTCCAAAAACTTAAACACATTAACCGACTCATTAGCAAACTATGTGTTAGATAGACATTTGCGACATTTATAAAAAGAGACACATCATCAATGTTGTACATATGGATCATACAACTCAACCAAAATAAACCCCGAAAATCAAAAAATATATATATATATAAGCTGTTTATCGTTTATACATAATGTTCTGTAACCAAGACAAAAATCGGTCGCATGACCCAAAAACTCAAAATGCTAGGGGGCACCCTAGCCTAGTGATGCTCATGATAGCACGTCACGGCCTGTGCAATCATGCGCAAGAGACGAGTCCATCGTCTAGGCAGACCAGTAGTATGTCGCTGCAACTGTAAAGGTAACTCATCAATCCTCACATCGGGAATGCCGAGAGTAAGGCTCTCAACCTGCTACTGCACAGCTGTAAGGGTCTCGGCCACGTCAAGGTCACGGAGAATAACTCTCCCAGCAGTCTCCCCTGCTGGGGTAGCAACTGGCGCTCTCGGGCGAACTGCTGGACGAACAGGACCAACATCTGCATGCACACATGAGTTTGATTAAAGTCTTGATAGAATAAAGCACAAGGACATTATAAATAAGAACAGTAAACAGTAATATGGTCAAAGATTTTACCAATAGCGCCCCACTGTTCGCCATCTGGCAGTACCAAGTCCGGATCACCTCGGAAATCCATACCAATATATGGATACTCGGAATAGACCATCTCCTGACGCTCGAACCACCTGAAGAAGGTATCAGTGAAAGAAATCTGAGATTGACCAGCATGCCTAGACATGTGATCAACCCATCTCTGCATGCGTGGCTCGGTAGGAGAAGGCAAGTCGAGTGCGATATACTGAGGCTGCATCAGTGGTATTTTCTCCAAGGAAAAGGCAGTCAGAATAGAACCAAATCCAAAGTTCTTCAGCTTCCCGTCCTTTACCTTGTTCAACTGACTTTTCATCTGAAGAAGTACTGCATCACACCAGTTGAATATTTTTGGTTGGAGACACTCCAAGGCGTGCTGCACATAAGATCTGTTGGCAACATGAAGAGATGCGCTACCGGCCATCCTACCAATAGTATACAGAATGGACCTGAGAGACCTGTCAGTAATCTCACGGATGACAACCTTGCCGTCTCTACTCGGCTGGGATCCCTCCCTGCAATACTGGCGGACATAATCTCTCACGGAGTCATTCCCTCGGGCCGAACCTGACAAAGAAATGGGGGCACCCCGCCTCGACAAACCAGTCAAGAAGTAAATGTCTACTATGGTCAAAGGGATGGATTTGCTCCTGATCTGAAATACTTGGTTGATAGGATCCCAAGCATCAAGCATATACTGCAGTAAGGAGATCTGTGCTCTCATACTAGAGATACGGAAGAACTTCAGCAGGCCACAGCTCCGCAACGCGTTCACCGTGACAGGGTCATGGAGGGCAATCATGTCCTCTTCTTCATGTTCTCGTTCTCGCCATGTGAGGGTCATTTTGCTCAAAAGTCCCTGCAAAACAAACAAGAGAAAGAGTAAGATCCTGGATTTGATGAGAAACTGGCAAAATTTTCATCAAAAACTGTGCAACAGAACTGTTTTTCTATGCTCAACGCAACTGGCTAGTGTCCCACCTGCGTTGAAGGTCAGCCTGCCTTCATGCAGCTTGACATTCAACGCAGGTTTCGAATGGACTGCCTGCGCTGATGGCAGAGCGCCCTAACAAAACCCCAGGGGCTCAGGAGAACAGGAAAACAGGCACAGAATGGAAAAAGGAAACCATGAAAAGAAAGAGCTAGGGTTTAGCTCCTACCTGGTCCAGACGGCGCCGAAAATCGTCTGCAGAATCTCCCGGAATCAGCTGATGAAAATCAAGGGGGAAGAGGCACCTCCAAAGCTCCAACAAACCAAGTTCAAATGAAATGGTAAAATGAGAGGTAAAAACACCTTTTAATGGCTTTTTACGTAGTTCAAAGAAAAATATTAGGGTTCTAATCTCATTTTCAAGCAAATGTTATTCATTTCTAACTAGTTTGATGCAGCAATTAAGGATACAGTACTATCTTTGAAAAGGGCAAAGCTAGTCATGGTAAAAATCAAGAATTTGACCATATAATATCGAGCAGTTTTAGCACACAGTTCATGCTCGTTAAAAAATAAACGCAAGATCCGAGCAGTTTTAGCACATAGTTCATGCTTGTTAAAAAATAAACATAAGATCGAGCAAATGTTTCCACCTGCGTTTAAGCTCGCTAAAAAATGAACTACCCGGTAAATAACCACTGTGAATGTAATATCATCAGCCATTAAAGCCTTGGTCGTGTTTGCACCGTCACCTCCACTTTTCATTTGGCCGATCGTTCACCTCCATATGATTGTTTACCCATTTTGAGGAACAGCTGCGAAGAGTGATTTCACCTAGCCATCCTTGTGACACTGCCGTGATTGGAAAATTCCAACCTGTACCTGGAATCAGCTGCTAACCCTGTTTATCACTCGTTCCTCAAAAGACGAGTCTTCTTTAAGCTCTTTTCATCTGACTCGTAAAATATGAAAAGATTGCCGAGTTTTGGCCTTCCAGCTCGTTAAAGCGACCGGAAGAGCTATCCCTCCTCTAGATTTTAATCTTTTTGGACCTGAGGGATTATTGCACAAAAAGATCGAGCGCTTGTTTTGTTCGGCTCGTTAAAACTATCGAAAACTCATCCCTTCTGTATTGTTTTATACTTTTTCGGACTTAAGGGATTAGATGACGAAAAAGGACTTCTGGAGTTAACTTTATGTACCTTTTCAGACTCTCTAAAAATGAAAAGGACCGAGTTATCCTTGTCGTTAGACTCGTTAAAATCATTAAATAGCGACAAACTTGTCTTTAGACGAGAACGAGTTTCACTATCGCTAGGCTCGTTAAAACATAGCGATGGGCTTGCCTGAAGGGCAGGTTATAGAACAAGCATATGTTATCCTCCTCAAGCTTGACAAAAATAAAGAGGTACTGGTCAGCAATGACTGAGGAAAAATTGGGAGAAACTCAAGAAAACTTTGATGGTAGCAAGTCGCTCTTGAACATGACACTTTTCCTCCGTACCACAATCGGGTTGGGTTGTTTCATTCACCGGTCACATCCATGGTCTCACCATACCATCCATATTTGGGGTAATGCCACCAATCCATCGCATCAGTGTCGCCATATGTTCAAGAGAAGTCGTTCAGAAAAGTCAACCGTGTCCCATCCACTGCCATACATTATCCTTCATCCTTTCATGACCGCCACCCTGAATCATATGTCACAGATCGTTTTCACCTCCATTAAAATCATTAGCTCCGTTCCGTGTCACTGATGTGGGATTCATTAAGGCCCTCCTTTGATGGATCGCTTCTTGTCGACATCAGCTCATTATCCAAAAGTTGATCTAGGAACACCCCCTTCAGTACTTTGAAGCTTGCATGCCTCAATGGCAAGTTTCTCACTTCCGGAGACAGGTATACATCAATGACCTTCGACTGAAAGATTTTGCGTGGTGTTCGACGCCAAGTCCTTTATTCACACCACGTGAATTGTACTGCAGTACCTTGAGGGTCATTATCATTATCGGTGATTCCTCTCGCGCTTGTTAACGGTTTACATCATTGACCGGTAATCAAGCGATGTCTTTCCATGTTCGACTTCAGAACATTTCTCACATGGATCGACTTGTACTTAGAGTGAAGATCGAACGAGTTTGAAGACCCCGGATCTAGTTTCATCCATCCGGGATGCGATATATATTCAGGAAAGATAAAGACATTGACATGTACATCATTGCAGCAGATAATCATCCTACTCAAAGGATGATAATTTCATCAAAATTATCAGTCTACCATCAGACGATTGTCTGTTCTATGTACAGAAAAATGAATTTATAAAGCTGAGCATGGGAATGCCCGCCTCAGCTAGATCATGAAAGCAGTATGAAAAATAATGTATTGTATTGTATCTTATTACAGGTCTCCTCCCAGCATTGGATGAACTTCGGATCCCCCTGATAAATCATTTCACCCGATAAACAGCCTCATACTTTAGGGGGCAACTGTGATAGACATTTTTGTGCCTTACAGCATTGAGCATGAAATGTCCATAATCTAAGGGATCCAAAGTCCCTAAACATGTTGTTCCTACCCCTAGAGGAACAAGGCTAACAAACCACAACAATTCACAGAAGTTCTCCACCAGAAACTGCTCAAAAACAAGTCAATTCAGGATCATTTCAGTGGCTACACTAGCTGTTTGCGCTGAATGTCAAAGCCAACACTGGCTACCTGCGTTGAATGTCAAAGGGAACACTGGCTACCTGCGCTGAACGAGAGTGGACATGTGGCAAGCTCATTTCTCAAGGTGTCAAAACCCAGGAAGCTTCCAAAATGACACTTACCTCAGGGAATTCGACTGGTGATGAGTAAGAGGTTCCAAATCTCCAAGTGGAAGCAAGAACCTCCAAGTGGAATCAAGAACTGATAGAGGGAGAGGACACTATTCAGATCTCAAGCTGACTCATCCTCTCTCCAAACATCTATATATGGATCTCTCCTCCATGAGATCTAGAGGCTGGAATTTTGTTATTGCAAAGAATTGTTGTTGGTTTGAGATTGGAATCATTGGGTGCTTAATGCTTTGAAGGGGGTGAAGATAGGAATTCCATTTGCTGGGAAGGAGATGCTGGATTGGAGCCCTCTGGGTTTTATCTCTTCCTGAACCTTGTTATTCATCAATAAAGCTATCTTGGTTTCTCCTATATGCTGATGTATTTTTGATGTATGAATGCATTAGTGTATTTAGTTTATTTCTAATCCTAAACTAGTTATGAATGTGAATATCTGTCTTTGTGTAGTGTTCTTCTCTTGTCGCAAGTAGCTGTTCTCTTGTGATCTTGCAGGAACCCGTTGAAGCTGGACAAGCAAGAAGGCAAGTAGTTGTTCTCTTGTGATCTTGCATGAACCTGTTGAAGCTGGGCGAGTGAGAAGGCAAGTAGCTGTGAACTCCCAAAGAGAAGAGAGACCGGATCGAGGGACAAACGGAAGACACCGGTAAGTCTATTTATCTCTCTTCTTTCACATTTCATAAAGGAAGAAACCAGAATAGCTGTCCTTGTTTGTTGCTAAGGCACTGTCACACCTTAGGTGGATAGGATCGTCCTGCATAGGCATTTTTCCCCACAACACCTGTAACAGAATTCCTTCCCATTCTGAAATTTCCCTTTTCCCACTTGTTTATTCCCTCATGAATTTATTGTTGTGTGTGGAGCATGATTGTTCAAAGGTCTTTGTTTCAGTCGGATGTATACCCCAGGAAGTCTTGTACACCCCTCCACGCGGGGGGGGAGGGTGCGGGGGGGACTTGTCCCCCCCGCAGGGGTCCGGGGGGGCCGATCCCCCCTGGCTGGGGGGTCTGAGGGCTAGCGGTCGCCTGGCGGGGGCTCGAGGGCAGCGCCCTCGAAGCTAAAAACAAATGTAAAATTGCCTTGTAAAATTATAGTAATTTCAAGTCAATCTGGGCCGTTCATTAGGCGGATGATCTGACGGTAGAACTTATGTTTAGTTTAGGGTTTTTTGCCCTAGAAGGCAACCCCTCTCTTTGTATGAGGGTATTGTATTTTAGGCTGTGAAATAGATGTGTATTCTGTGAGCAAGAAACAGAGAGGTGAGACTGTGAGAGAAAACAGAGGATATTATAGTGGTTTTGTTGTAGGTTGCATCTCTTCATTTTTCTAGATAATAGAAAAGGAAGGACTGGCTATTTGAGGTGGACGTAGCCCAAACTGGGTGAACCACGTATATCTGTGTCTCTCTTGTTTTGTGCGTTTTCTGTGTTTATATTTCTGCAATATTTTATGTGTTCCATTGCTCCGTAATATATAATTTTCTAACATTTATTGCAGGATCTTGCACACAAAGAGCAAAAGGATATGCTCTGAAGCATCAAGAAAGGGCGAAACAAATTTTCAATATAAGTTGAGGAAGTCATGTGGAAGTCTAGCCTATATTTTATTTAAATTCTCTGTTTTTAGATATTATGCTTGCACTAGTGCAAGCATGTTGTCCTATATGATAAAGCAAGTAATATGGTACCAACAAAATACTATAATCTAAGTGGTGCAAGCATATCAGTGCAAGCATGCACCCCCTCAGCAACATAGTACAAGTTATTCTTTTCATAGCATAGGGCATAGGAAAGTGGTTATCATGAAAATTTATATGAAGTCCTTTCACTTAGCCGATGAGTACTTATGCTATCATACTAACTAGGAGAAAATTATTTAAAGTTCAATGTGTTTTTTAAGTTAGAAATCATGATCTTTTCTTAATGAATGTTAAGTTCTTTTTTTGAATTATGAAGGAATGTGAAAATGTTTTAACCATTGCTTGGACATAATTACCCCTCTCCTCCATAATCCTAAATGTCCTTCACTCGTAATGATTACATCACCTAGTTGTTAAAACACTACCGCAAGTACCAATCTGGCCTGACCTCAAAGTTGTCATGCATCTATGACGAATGAACGGGTGATAAGGCGGAAAGGATGGTGGACAGTTGGATCTCTATTTATAAGAGCCGATTTCTCCGATATTTCATGTAGAATTCTTAACTGTTCATAGCCGTTAAGCAGCGATATCGCCCATTCGAAACGAACCCTTGTCTCTTAGTAAGGTAAAGAAGACTGCCAAGTATTGCAATAGTCTTTCATTATTGCGAGACTTTGGTTATATTTCGTTCTTGTAGAAGTTTGGCAGGCATGATAAAGAAGTGGCTTTACAGTTTGCAAGGAGTTTTAGAAACGATCGAGTGAAAATTGTGCCTCTCAAATTCAAAGTCACAAAAGAATTTATAGCAGCAACGATGGGCTTGAAGAACACTGGTGAACAATGGTTTAAAAATCAAAAGCTAAAAAGGATGCATTGGCAGTGTTTCATCGTTGATAAGAAAATAGAGGTAGACTGGAAGGTACGAGTCCCGCACAGTGCCCTACTGGGACAATGGAAAGACCTCATTTTCATCCTACAGAAGTTTGTGACCTGCGAGTGAAGACACACACGAACCTTCGTATATCCTTTTAGAATGCTACGACATTTTGAAGCTGGCCGACACGTCCCGTGGAGGATGAATTCCCTTATTTTCTGCTTAAGAGCTTGGAGAAAATGGCAAAAAGTGTGCAGGACAGACGGGCAGACTAGGCCAAAACAAGGCTATATCACCGCTTCTTGATAAAAATTTTGGTCCTGAAACAGCTAGATGTGAAAGGTATGACATGGGAGGTGCTGTTAAAATAGTTGCACAAATGGACAACCACTGAAAAGGAGATATAGGACCCCACCAGCATAAGCAAGGGCCTGAGCAAAAATGAAAAGGGAAGTCCTTCTTGCACTAGTGCAAAAAGGAAATGATCTAAAAAAGAAGAAAAGGCCTCATCTTCAAATAAGAAGACAGCTAGCGCACAAGTTGAAGAGACCCCTTCTACGCCCAAAAATGACAACCTGTCAGTCCTTGTGGATGTAGCAAAGTTTGTAGAGTTTGAATACGATGCTCTGTTGGCTGATTTCATCAAAAAGCCCTGGAAAAGGAATAAAGTCTTTGATGCAGGAAAAGAACCATAGTCCCCACAGGGCGTGGAATCCCCTCCTACACCAATACAAGAAGAAGCACCAATGCAAGAAGAAGAACTAGAAAAAGAAGCAGAAAACGAACAAGCAGAAGAAGAAGAGACAGAAGGAGAAGAACCAGATGACGAAGAAGCTGAAGAAGAAGAAGTAGGAGGAGAAGAATCCAAAGAAGAAGAGGCGGAATCTAAAGAAGAAAAGGCAGAATTCGAAAAAGAAGAGGCAAAACACATAGAAGAAGAAGTAGAAGAAGAAGAAGAAGCAGGAGGAGAAGAACCCGCATAAGAAGAAGTAGAAGAAGGAGAGGCAGGAGAAGGAGAACGAGAGGAGGAAGAACCAGAAGAAGAGGGACCAGAGGGAGAAGAGTTTCCTTTTGTAACCATGGTAGATATTGAGGTCCCTGAGGAAGACACAGCCCCTGCCGAAACAAAAAAGGAAAAAGATTTGGTAACTGTTGCTGCTCGGGTAGTTGAATTAGAGCTTCAAGTGTAGAACTTGGAGTAGCTTGTAGCTAAAGCACAGGAGGATAAAGAACAGAGTAGAGGAGAATTGATAGCGGAGATCCAGAAAAGGAAAAAGAGAATTTAAAGTCAGGAAGTACCACACTGTGCAATGTTTTAGGCGACTTAAAAAGGTGACAAGGAAATTAAAGAACATCAGAAAGAAGAAGTCTAAAACATTACAGGGTGATGACAGTATGCCAGAGTAGGATTGAGCTGGAATGCTCAAAGTTTTTAAGTTTTTTGCAGAGGTAAAGAGTTGTGTGAGGACACACAATAATTTAGGGATGGGAGGATGTTAGCCCCCTAATTTGCTTTCTTTTGGCCATTTTTCCCTTCCTAAATTATAACCATTTACCATTGTTTTACCTCTCTTATAGACCCTCATCTTACAGTAGTTCAAGAACAATATTTCGTATGAAGTTTATATTTCATATTTTTAACTTAACTTAGCATTAATTAATTATTTATTACATGATTTATTGCTTATAATCACTCTTGTAACTTATCTATATCTCTAATGTTTTTTTGGTAGTCAAGTTCTTACCATCACCACTGATCCTAGTGCAGGATCAGATCTTGCACTAGTGCCAGCACAACAAATCCTTGCAGCAGATCTGAATCTCCTTGATCACTACCTCATTTCGCTCCGCTTCAGCCATGACAGCAGGATAGATCTGACGGTATCCGAGCTCCAGCCATGACAACAAGGCAATCCAAAGGTAGTCAAGATCAAACTTATGAAGAACGAATAGCTCGAGATTGGCTACGAGCAATTTTGTTGAACTACCTAATTTTGAAGGCTGAGAAGCTAAATTCTGCATATTGGTTATGTAATTGGTTAAACGATATTTTTGGCCTGCGACCAAAGATCTATATAATGAATAATGTAAATAGGACGAGATAGTTTTTGATAGAAGCTGATATAGAACATAGATATAACCAAGGAGGTGGTAACAGGCTTGTATTTTTGTTATCGCCCGAATCTAGGCTGGACTATGTATTCACGCATGTATTTGCTTCTATGAATTAATAAGAAGGGAGCTCCACCTCATGTTTCATAAATCATATTTTTGTGTTTGAAAGCTAATGAATTGATAAAGTACTGAGAATCGTTTCTATTTGAAAGGGAAACGTGTTGGTTGGCTAGGGCCCAACAAACCCAGCATGTTTACCCTATTTTTTGTTCTTGTAATTTATGCTTATATTGTCAGGTGTGATTTAATTTCCAGCAAATGTATTCCTGTTTGAGTGAAAGCGGATCTACTATGTGAAGTAGTTAAATTTCCTTTTCCTGCACCTAATTTCAGATTGGTTTTCTTGCCTAGTCCAAAGCAGGAGAAATAAAATTGCACCAGTGCACGTTGGTGTGTTATTCATGTTCCTGCAATTGAATTCGGATTGATTTTCCCTGCCTGGTCCAAGCAGGAGAAATAAACCTGCACCAGTACACGTTGGTGTGCTATTCATTTTCTGTAGTTTTGTTTGATTGGCTTTCCCCGCCTAGTCCAAGTAGGAGAAATAAACCTGCACCAGTGCATGTTGGTGTGCTATTCATTTTTTGTAGTTTCTTTTTATTGGTTTTCCCTGCCTGGTCCAAATAGGAGAAATGAACCTGCACAAGTGCACGTTGGTGTGATGCAGCAAGCCTTTTTAGTTTACTTCTAGCAATTTTCTTGCTTTCATTAAGACTTCATGATTGGATAAATTAGAAGGATTATTTTTCTATTTCTGCACTTTGTTAAAATCAGAGGCATTCATCTTTTATGTGTGCAATTTGATTTCATAGTATAATAACACTTGCAGTAACTAAGCACTTATTTCAAGAATTAAATGCCAAGTGCAAGAAGCTCTGATCTAGTGCAAGAACTAGTTTCTTTCCACGGGATCTAAGTGCTTTGAACCCGAAAATGTTCAAGCCCTTGCAGGAAGCAAAACACTTTTAGTACAGACTCCATTTATACCCTCTGCATAAATCTCTATTCCTGCACTAGTGCAAGCAGACTGCGATAGTGCAGGATAGATTAGTGCAAGAAGGAAATCTGTACATAATCAGGTTTGAAGGGCCCATCTGATGAGATTGCTAAATTGTCTCTACTAAAGAAAAACACACACTCAATAGTTAATCAATAGTTAGCTAAGGTGATTGCCCCTTTATTTCTAAATCTCTTTTGCAAATGAATTCTTCCTTGTTCCAGTCTTAGATTATTTTGATGGTTCAAGTTTCCTCTTTCTCTATTTAGTTTGATTCTGCAATCTTTCCTTTAAAGAAAGTAGGGATTGACATTAGAAATATTCATACCATCTCTGGCATTTCTTGTGCTTCGTCTCTAAGTTTACAAATCCCCCAGTTTGACAATTTAAGTGTTGAGGAGTTTGCTTAAGTGTAATTCTTGCACTCAACAGAGAAGTTTGGCATCAATCTGTCTATTTGTTTTGGATTTAATGTATGTTTTGATCTAAATTACGTTTACACTATTTATTTACTACGAACACTTGTATGAATTATTTATATTGTTACAATATAACTTAAGACTTGCAATTGGGATAAATTAATCAACTAACAGTGGAACACTCGAAAGACTTGGGTAATAACAACATTCAACCCCAAGTAGGGTTATGCGAAGGCAGCCTCTCAGGCTGTGAGACATTGGTAAGTGCAAGTAGCAACATGTGCACAGGGCCAAACCGTGGACCACTTGAAACCATCAGACATCTCTAAGGTGTGGAAACCTAGTTCTAGCACCCTCCCATACTACTTCGAGTGAGACCTCATTCCATGCTCTGCAGACTGTTGTTGAAAGGGCTAGTAGTACTGGGATTTGTTTGGCTAAATCAACTCCGAACCTAGGTCAGGCCCTAATAATCCAATAAGGAAATTGTATAAAATAATTCATAAATTGAAGTAATATGTGTGTGCTTTTGATGCCAAGTCTATTCAATTTTTAATAGATTCTATTATAGGATTTCTAATGAAAGCCTTCTGGCTCTAGTTTGATATAATTTTGTGTTTTCTAGTATGTCTTTCTAGTGTTTCATATCTTATTTCTACACATGTTCAAAGAATTTATAGGAAGGTCTCGATAAGTGTAGATTGAGTATCAATTTATTCTTAAATCCCCTACAAAATCATAACCTTTAGAAAGATATTAGCTTATTAGACTATTTATCCAAGATAACTCCTCTTTGACTAGTTTTTGCTTTATGCCTTTTGATAGCCATTAAAAGAGATTAGCTTATTGGACTATCTGTCCAAAATATCTCCTCTTAGAATTGGTTTTAGTTTGGCCTTATTGAATACTCTGAATATGTTTTGTTGGGCTATAGAAATATTCTACAGGCATCCAAATTTCCCTAGTTGTTAAGTAGTTAGTCTGACTGCTCAATTAATTAGGATCCCCTTACATTTTTCTACCATAATTCTTGAAAAAGCTAAGTCATTCTGTCAAGCTGGAAGTGGACACTTTCAAAAGGGACCCTGTGAGAGAGGCCTTTAATCATGATTAAGGATTATCATTGAACACGAACCATCACCAATTAAAACCATAAATATGGCCATTGTGCTTCAAAGGCTATTGTTCAATGACAGGGGAACAACGTTAAACAAATCCTTGTTACGACTGAGGGATCCCCCTCTAGTTCAAAGGCTAGCTTGAACCTAAAGGTTGGTTGAGTTGGTTTCCTGGCATAGTTTTTGTGGCCAAGGACTGCCTATGCATACAAAAACTAGCATATACTCTTTTGGAAGGGAGTTACAACTCCTTTTTCTCATTTACTGGTTCCAACCAAAAGGGTGAACCTACCCTCTAAACAAATTTACTAACTATCACTATAAGGAAGCTTTGACACCCTCACTAAAGGCCCCAACCCTTAGCACCTCCTATAGACCACATTTCAAAATGTTTCAAACTGGACCCACCTATCAAACAATCAGCAAACAACTTGTAGGCTACCTTTCATCAAATTTTTATATCAGAACTTCATCAACAATATTGCCAAACCAAACTAAATAATGAATCTAAAAGACAATCATTGAATCACTGTAAATCAAATGAATATCTAAAGTATCAAGTTATTGAATATAGAAACCAACCAAAACAAATGAACTTCAGAATATATATGTGTTTCCTCTACATAACATTTGCATATAGATCTCAAATCATCGACTACTGAAAACAATGTCATTCTAAATCATTTTTTCAGTCACTGAATCATTAAAAAATTGAATCACGATATATACATCAATATTGATTCATTGAAAACCCAACCATAATGAAACATCATCATTTATCAATATACCAAGCCAAAATCTAATCAACCCAATCAACACTGTCAGATACAGACCATGCTTATCAAGATATCATTGGTAGCCATCAAAAAATAGAATAGATGTCATAGAATGTCATCAATAAGCAACTCAAGCCCTAGTTCATATATGCAACATCCACAAAACATATCAGCATATGTACATCATTACCATGCAAAAAACTCATGTATAGATTTCAACACACTAAATACATTATCACATAATTTATACGCGACAATATTGAACCAAATATGTGTGTGTACATGAAATTAATGAATAAAACTCATGTATATATCTTAAATCAATGAATCAATCATTCGCTGCAAACCCAACACATATTGTGCATACCTTACTTTCAAATCACAAATCACTTCAAATGCCTTTAACCAGTTCTATCTTTGTTTGCTACTTAAAAAGAAAATCAATCAATCATATATTTCAACATGCCTTTAGATCTTTTAGATCCGATTCTTATCCTTCCTTTTTGGTGCACACATGTTTCAGATCACACATGAATAACTATTCACTTCGATGCCCAACACTTTGATCTCCATCTCCTTATATAAAGTTTTCCTTAGCCAATACCTTTGGCAAATCCTTTGGTAAAGTCATTATTATTTATTGAGGAGATCAAATGAACATTGTTGCTCTAATTACTATGGGTCAATACCATGGTAATGACCCCTGTTATCCAGATCTCCATGGTTCATATTATGTATGCAACTTTTAGTCACAATACCTGCATATATACGTGGCCCTTATTCATAGGAACATTGTATACTTTCTCAAAATTCACATTTCTCATTCATCTATACTGAACTATCATTTCTCTATCCATATCATATGTACATGTTATCTTCTATAGTACCAAAATCATATTATCACACTATTGTCATCAAGTATATATTTATCAAGAAGGTTTCCATAAAGGACAACGCATTAGCCATAATGCCAACATAGGATACATATTGAAACGAGTACAACAATTATGAAGATTGAAACTAGTTAGATTTCTCAATAGAAGAGGGATATCAACTTATTGAGATAAGGAAAGGTTGTTCCTTCAAAGGAAATTACATATATCTCTAATATTGATTTGCTCGATATTGATTTTCCCCTTTCCCTTCTCTACTTGATTGGATTAGCATACAAAACACAATTCATTTACAATCTTGATTTAAGGAATGAGGATACTAAAACAGATATGGGAATCATGGTTCTTCTTACAAATTTTCATTAAAATGGATCGTATTTTCCATTCATACATCATTGACTTTAAAATATATGTAAACCTAAATGGAGAAGAGGATAAAATATTAGTCAAGAGTTTCTCATCATCACACTTTTTCTTTTCAATATTTTCCACATTGTCTTTTGATCCAAACAGAAGCATCCTTCATGTAGATTCTTATTAAACAAAACATTGAAGAAAAGACATGACAAAAAAAGGAAAAAAAACCAAAAGAACAAATCAAATGGAGAACTGAGCTAAAAGGAAACATGTGAAGCAAAATTAAGAAAACAGATAAAAGACTAGAGGAGAGAACGTGCAGGATGAGTGTACAATGGAAACTAAAATGCAGCTAGACCTACTCCTAACCTAACCATCTAGAAGGTCAGGGCTAAGTGTAATTAAATTTTCAATGACGCCACCATAGTTTTTCTAGACTTGCAAACACAAAGATAGGATAAATCAAAATAGATATAAAAGAATTTGCAAAAGAAAAGGTATGAACTTGAATAGTTTACATAAAAGATAGAAGGTCTTTGCTAGAGGCAGAAATTCATTCCATAACAACTAACCTTAACTAACCTGCAACCTTACCCTTTCGATAAGAAGAACATTCAAATAAACCTCGAAAACTCCTCATGATTGTACCTTCATCTATATTGTCTTTCTTAGCAAACATCAGAAAAGATCGAAGCTCATTATTAACAATAGGGTTTGCTAATATCTCTCCAACCAATCATAGAATTGGTCATGAAATCCAAAAGAATCCTTTTGAAAACCTTGAAACTATTGGGAGAATGAACTTTCAATTAAAACATCTACATTATAAGGAGAACAACATGGTGACAAAAGTTAGAAGGATATATCAAATCAAATCTAATATCCATATCAACATGAGGGTTTTGATCCAATGAATGATTAAAGAATCCAATGATCCAAAAAATAACTAATTGGTCCAGAAAAAAATTAGTTTAGACTTATGTCATTCACGGTAAAGATTAGGAGCGGATTTTTCACCAAAGCACTTAACAGATATGAATTATTCAACCAATGATAATATTTAGAATGATCAACTTCATAGCTCTATGCATGCATGAGAGATATGCCTTCCAAACCCAAGTTAGATACAAGAGGTCTACATGGATATGAACTAAATACAACAAATTCATTTAAAGGATCAAGAACCTGATCTTGAGAAATATAAAAATTACATTGAAAAATCCCAAAATCCATCAAGAACGAATTTGCATCTAGTGAAATAATATGGAAGAAATAGTTTTATGAGGAAATATAGATCTGACATGGTTTGGGGATCTTATTAGGATTGCGAGAACCTAACATAACCATCAACAAGATTTGAAGTACCTTGACTCCCTGACAACTTCTAGAACTGTGAAAAGATGGATAACTACATTTTAAAAACATAGTCAGAATGCAAATTGCAGGTGGACAACTACTATGTGTTAAATTAACATAATCACTATTATCTGGATGGAATACATATACATCATCGATTTGAACATATTTTACAACCTCAACAAATAGATTACTCAAGTCAAAATATCCTCCTAATTTCAAATCTAGAGATGTATAAATTATAGAAATCTCAGGAGAAATTTGACTTGAGAAGTCATCCTCATGCAAGACTAAAGATGATAAGGGATGGAATGGATGCTCAATAATTTCACTACCTTGTGTTAATCCAAAATTTTTCTCATTAGATGATGAACTTGAGGAGCATGGAGTATCTTCATCACAATTTAATGCATTACAAACAACAGGGCACAAGGGATAGAGAGTCGAAGAAGAGGTTTCCATAATACAATCTTCTTTGATAAAACTAGATTTAAGATCTAAATATTTGACGTCGAAATCTTCTTGAGAAATTGAAATATCATTTGGTGCACTGGGGCATTCATCATCATATACATCAATGTAGCCAACATCATCAATATAATGGTTTCCCAAGACTTTAGATTGATTAGGAAAATTGATTTCATTTTATTGTATATCAATATTACTAGACTCTAAATTGGCCAAGAGTGGAGGAACATCATCTCAACATAGATTAATTTGAAAAGGAAAAGAAAGATCCAAATAACCCTCACCTTTCTACTCCTCTACCTGTGAAATTTGACTACCTTGCACATGATCCCTATTTGGATTTGGAAGATATTGATCAAGCATATCAAAAGGTGAGGGATCATAAGGAAGATATTATAGAGAATGAAAGGTATCCAAATCATATTCAAGACTAAATTTATGAGTGTTAATATCATCTAGTGGAATTGAAGGATTAGTATTCACCCTAGGCTCCATGAACCATTCCAAACTTTCTTCCATTAGATCTAGATCATGGAAAGTGGATGAAGGTTGAAGAGGCAGATTATAAATTTTATTTATAGATTTCCCAACTTCTACAAATTAGTAATGAGAAAGAATGAGGACAAGGAACAAAAGGAATAATCAGGTTCCTCCTCTCAAATTATGGGTGTCTTATGGTTTGCAAAGGTTGGGAGAAAATAAACATTGACGGGTTCAAATTTACAATGTTGTGATGAGATTTGAGCCCAATGTTCAAACTTTTGTTTAAATAAAGTCCAATTTGTAGCCTCCCTAGAAAACTCATAACATAGGTGAAGTACTTTATTAGAAAAATCCCCAATTGAATCATCAGGCTTCATTATTAATTCATTAATCATTTTTAGTACATCTTGTTGGCATTATGATTCTGGTGTGGCTCTATGGTACAGGTGTTGTACTTGATGGCAACTCATACAAATCGCAAAACTTTGATCAGGCTCTCACAATGATGGAAAATAAGAGGTCCAAAGGTGCGTAATTCAAAAGGTGCGGACCCGTAGGCATCCCGACCAACGGGTGTGGGCATACCCGCAGATTCTCAGTTTATAAGGTGCGGTCCCCTAGTTCACTCACTCCAATGCAGAGAAGCGCGCTCACGTGGGGTTTCTTATGTTTGGCTCGTGGTATTTAGCCCGTCGATCATGATCCTATGGTTTTGGTTCGTGGTATTGATTCTAAATTATTGAGCCCCAGGTTTTTGGGTCCCTTGTATTGGTTCTCTATGGTTTTTCTTCATGGTTTTAGTAAGGGCTTGCCTATAAAAGGGAAAGGAGATCACTTGGCTAATCAATTGTGAATTTTGAATATCTTAAGATCTGAAATATTGGGTTATCGGTTTCAAAAGCTAGATCTAAATCAAGGTGAAAGTGAAGGCGAATCTACTGATAAGTCGTGATCTCTCGAGCGCATGATTAAATTAGTGGATCTGACTATCTGTGGCACATTGGAGGACTGTTAATTTGGCTCTACTTAGAGGTCCACAGGCAATCCACGGTGCAGGTGCAGAGGTACGCAGCGAAGCAAGAGGCGCAAGTGTGGGGGTACGCAACAAGTAGAAGGCGCTGGTGCGAGGTACGCAACGCAGAAGAAAGCACAGTGCGTAAGTACGCGGAGGCCCAGAAAGACCAGTGCGGAGGTACGTTGTCAAGCAGACAGTGCAGGTGCGGATCTGAGCTGAGGTACGCAGAGCAGCAGAAGGACCAGGTGCGGATCTGCGCAGTCTAGGCACAGAAAAGCTACGGATATCTGTAGGTCTATATTGGTGAAGTTGCGGGTTTATTTTAAAATATCTGTTGGCTTCTCTTTATCTATTGCTGCAGTGTTCTGGGTTTAGATTACTGGTATTGATCCTTTGTTTACAGCACTCTGAGAAGTTTGGGTGATTCATTGGATTTATAAGGAAATTGGTTGATTCATATGTACTTGATGATTATTTGATCTTCTTGGATCCAGTCTGAAAATTTATGAAAAGTGGTCCTTGAAAGAAAAGAAGTAGGGGGTTGTAGCTCCCTTCCAGGAGAGACTGGAAAACGAGAGAGAGAGTTGTAGCTCTCTGCAGGTTGCAGCCTGTGTACTGGTAAAAGACTGCACCAATACAAAATCATTGTAAAAGAAGTTTCTAATTGAAAGAAGATAGAGACATATTGCAGCAGGTGGTTTTCACCCACATTTGGTTTCCACCTTATATTTGGTGTTCATTGGTGTGACTATCTATTTTTCTTTATTCTTGTTCATTATTATATGGTACTAACATACAAGTTAATCACCAATATCTGAAGAATAATTTAAAGCCTAAATATGGATGGTATATTGAAAAGAATTTGATAATACTGATTCACCCCCCCTCTCAGTATTATTTCCAACAATTGGTATCAGAGCAGGTCCTTTCAGAAGAAGCTTGATCACTTGAAGGAAGATCATCCATCATGAGCAACTACGAGAGGGAAGCATCAATCAGGCCACCGACTTTTGATGGGACAAACTTCGTATATTGGAAGGTAAGAGTTACTACCTATCTTCAATCTCTGGGTACAGAAGTCTGGGACATCATAGACACAAGGTATACTTTTCCATCAGCTACTCCTACAGATCTAGCTGAGAAGAAGAAATATGAAACAAATGCAAAGGCGGTCAATACTCTTCTAGGATGTCTATCTCAATCAGAATTTGTGAAAGTTATGCAGTGTAAATCCGCAAAATAAATCTGGGACAAGATTGTTCTGAGTTATGAAGGAGATGATCAAGTAAAACGAGCAAAACTTCAAACCCTCAGAATTCGGTATGAAAATCTCAAAATGTACAATGATGAAAGTGTTGCTAACTATTTTCTTCGTGTAGATGAGATTGTTAATTGTATGAAAAATTTGGGTGAAGAAATAAAAGAGGTTGTTGTGGTTGAAAAAGTTCTAAGATCTTTGTCCCCTAGGTTTGAATCTAAAGTTTCTGCAATAGAAGAAAAAGAGAATCTACAAAACCTTAAGATGTCACAGCTGCATGAAATTTTAACTGCTTATGAAATGAGGAAAGGAGGTCCATCAGACAGGAGAGAAGCTGTCTTCAAGGCTTCAGGCAAAGGAAAGTACTATGAGTTAGGACACGTGTCAGAAGAAGAAGAAGAATCAAATTTTGTCAGAAATCTTCAACGGGGTACTGGAAGATTCAGAGGTAAGTTACCTTTCAAATGTTTTGCTTGTGGAAGAGTAGGTCACTATGCTGCCAAATGTCCTCATAAGGATAAGATCGACAAAGGGAAGGAACCTATTAGATGGAACAAGAAACAGAATGCAAATAAGAAAAGCTATTACACTCATGAAGACAGTGATGGTCTATCAAATAGTGATGAAGATGAACGAGGTAATCACTATAAAATTTTAATGGCTTTTGAAGATGATGATTACATGGATGCTATAGATATGGATAGCTTTTATGAAGAGATTTCTACACTTAAGACATGTTTAGAAGAAAAGAATGTGATCATTGATACTTTGCAATTTCAACTTGATGAAAAAGAAAAATTTCTTGAAAAGTTAGAATGTGAAATTGTTGGCCTTAGAAAAGAAATTGAGAAAACAAAGGCTCTTAATCTTAAGTTCGGTAAAGGATCTGAAACTCTGGATGAGATTATCAATGTACAACGTTCTCCACTAATCAAGACAGCCTGGGGTATAATGGAGAAACATCTCAAGCATCCACCTCAAAGAGTTATCTTGATGCTGCAAGGAGGTATAAGCAAAAGCCAAATGGAGATCGCTAGGTAAAACAGGGACAATCCATATTGAGGGTGAACAAAAACTACAATCAGCCACAGGTAAGATCTTCTCAATTTGCCTCAATAATGGATGACAATAGAAACTACAATCATAATCGCAGAAGTTTCTTCAATGGCCAATGTTTTTCTTGCCATAACTTTGGTCACAAAGAAGCTCAATGTGTTGCCTATAAGACAATCATGACTAGAGAAGCTCAAAAACAAAGAAGTATGACTAGGATTGCAAAAAGGACCTATAACAACTTTTCAGCCCTTGAAAATGAAATTGAATGTTCTATTTGTAATAACTTTGGTCATGAAGATTCTGAATGCAAGAGCAGGTTTCGGCAGATAAAGGAATAGACCTCAAGCACCAGAACATGGAGAATAAAGGAACCATGACCAGAAAGATGTGGGATAGCCTTTTATGCAGAAGGACAAGAAAATCAATGGTACATCGACAGCGGATGTTCGAAGCATATGACAAGTGATAAAGAAAAACTTGAATCATATACTGCTTTAGAAAAGGGAAAGAAAGTTTCTTTTGGAAATGATACTCCTGTAGCCATAAAAGGAAAAGGCATTGCTCAGTTGAAAGAAAAGGTCAAAGCTGGAAATGTTTTGTATGTTGATGGCTTGAAGCATAATCTACTGAGTGTCAGTCAGATGTGTGATCAAGGAACCAAGGTAATATTTCGATCAAATGGATGTAGTGTTCATGTTCTTGATACAGGAGAAACAGTGATCAAAGGTAGAAGAACTCCAAATAATCTATACATATTTGAAGAAGGACAACAACAATGCTATTTGAGCAAGGATGATGAATACTGGTTATGGCACCGAAGGCTAGGGCATCTAAGCTTTTCATAAATAAGGAAAGCGTGCAAATACCAGGCAGTTCGTGGTCTTCCAGATATCAAAATTCCAGACAACACCATATGCAAATCATGTCAGTTTGGTAAGCAAACCAGAACTAACTTCCCTGAGAAGGAAGGATCAGCCAGCAGGCCTCTTGAACGAGTCCATACAAATGTATGTGGTCCATTTAGGACAAGGTCACCTCGAGGATAAGAATACTTTATATTATTCATTGACGACTTCTCCAGGATGGTTTGGTTGGGACTTATGAAACACAAGGACGAAGCATTCGAAAAATTCAAATCTTTCAAAGCTTTGGTTGAAAACGAATCAGATCACAAAATTAAGTGCCTTAGGTCTGATAGAGGTGGGGAATTTACCTCAAATGAATTTTTCGATTTCTGTGAAGAACATGGAATAAGAAGGGAATTCTCTACTGCTAGGACTCCTCAGAAAAATGGAGTGGTGGAAAGGATGAACAGAACGGTTCAACAAATGGCTCGTGCTATGCTGGATGAGTCTAGAAATCCCGCAACCTTCTGGGGTGAAGCTGCATTTGCGGCGGTTGTTATTCTCAACAAAACAAATGTTCGAGTGAACAACACTCAAACTCCTCATGAGCTCTGGTATGGTGGGACTCCTTCGGTAAAGCATTTCAAAAATTTTGGAAGTAAATGCTATATTAAGAATAATGATGAACAGCTTGGCAAATTTGAACCTAGAGCAGATGAAGGCATTCTCCTTGGTTATTCTCCCCACAACAAAGCATATAAGTGTTACAATAAAAGGCTTGGAAGAATTGTTGACAGCATTGATGTAGTGTTCGATGAAAAAGGATACATTCCTAGGCAAGTAAACTATGAAAATATCGAAGAGGATGAAGACTACCCGCCAAATGAGACTGATGATGAAGAAGAAGAACCTCAAGAGGCACCAGAGGAACAAATACGGATAGAAGAAAAGACTCCATCCAGGTATGTTCAAAAGAATCATCCAGAATCTCAGATTTTGGGGCAGAAAGAGGCAGGTGTACAAACAAGAAGAACAATAGCAGAAGCCTCAAGCTATTTGGCATTGCTCTCCTCCACTAAGCCAAAAAATGTAAAAGAGGCATGCAAATATGAATGCTGGGTCAAGGCAATGGATGAAGAACTTGAGAAGATCAAAAAGAAAAACACTTGGGAGTTGTTTCCTAGACCAAAAGATAAGAATGTCATAGGGACAAAATGGATCTTCAAAAATAAGTTAAATGAAAATGGAGAAGTAATTAGAAACAAGGTCAGACTTGTTTGTAAAGGATATGCTCAACAAGAAGGAATAGATTTTGAAGAAACTTTTTCTCATGTTGTAAGACTTGAGGCCATCCGAATGTTCCTTGCTCTCTCAAGCTTTCAAAAGTTTAAAGTATTTCAAATGGACGTGAAATCAGCCTTTCTGAATGGAGACTTAGAATAAGAAGTATACATTGAGCAGCCAGATGGTTTCATTCTTGGGAACGATCAGAATCTTGTATGCAGACTGAAAAAGGCTCTCTATGGTCTTAAACAGGCTCCAAGGGCTTGGTACTACCGCTTGGACAAATGTATTCATCAACAAGGTTTTTCAAAAGGATCAGCAGATAGCAATCTTTATATAAAAATTGAAAATGACAAATTGCTAATACTTGTTGTGTATGTAGATGATATTATCTTTGGCAGCAATGAAGAAGCTATGAGTCAAAGCTTTGCCTTAGTAATGCAGAAAGAATTCGAAATGTCTTTGCTTGGAGAACTGACATATTTTCTTGGTTTGAAAATCCAACAAAATGAAGACGGTATCTTTTTGTCTCAAACCAAGTATCTCAAGCAAATCTTGAAGAAATATGGCATGGAAGATGCAAAACTAGTATGTACCCCCATGGTTATAGGATGCAGCCTTAGTGAAAATGATGAGTCAACAGCAGTGCATCAGCCAACCTATAGATCTATGATTGGAAGTCTACTTTACTTGACAGGTACCCGACCAGACATTATGCATGTTGTTGCAATAGTTGGAAGATTTCAGGAAAATCCAAAGGAAACTCATCTTCAGGCAGTGAAGAGAATTTTCAAGTATCTTCAAGGAACTCAAAACTATGGCTTATGGTATCCTAGAGATACAAATCTCACACTTCATGCTTACACAGATGCAGATTGGGCAGGTAGTGTGGATGACAGGAAAAGCACAAGTGGTGGTGCTTTCTTTATGGGTTCCATATTAGTATCTTGATTCAACAAAAAACAGAGTTTGATTGCTTTATCTACAGCTGAAGCAGAATATGTGGCTGTTGCATCTTGTTGCACTCAACTTCTTTGGATGATGCAGATCTTGCAGGATTTTCAAATCACTTGTACACCACTTGTCTCCATCTTATGTGATAATACAAGTGCAATCATCATTTCAAAGAACCCAGTCATGCATTCAAAGACCAAGCACATACCGATCAAGTATAATTTTCTCAGGGAACAAGTACTTGAACAAAAGGTCAAGCTGGAGTATGTTCCTTCGAAGGAACAAGTTGCTGATATACTCACCAAACCATTGCCTAGGGAGACCTTTGAATACCTCAGGCAAAAGCTAGGGGTTGTTGATGCATCATCTTATTGTTGAATCTCATCTGTTTCAGAGATTGTTGGTTGTACGCGAGTTTCATATGGGATATACGTGTACATTTGCTGAGTTCTGGATTGGTCGCAGCTCGAATGGCACAGGTTCAGGGGGAGCATATATAATGCATTGTTGGCATTATGGTAGTACAAAAGGAGAACATGGATGCTGATATAAATATGGCTGCAATATGTCTCTATCTCTTTCATGGTCATTTATGGTGTTTAATGGATCATGGTTTTTCTTGAAGAAATATCTTTCTGTTTGCAAATCTGGTTTATAGTCAGGGGGAGCATGTTCTCATAACCCTTTTCCTTTGATGTCAAAGGGGGAGAATGACGTTGAGGACCTTGAGGTTGCCATCAAGTCCAAAGGGGGAGATTGTTGGCATTATGATTCTGGTGTGGCTCTATGGTAAAGGTGTTATACTTGATGGCAACTCATACAAATGGCAAAACTCTAATTAGGCTCTCACAATGATGGAAAATAAGAGGTCCACAGGTGCATAATTCAAAAGGTGTGGACCCACAGGCATCCCGACCAACGGGTGCGGGCATACTCGCAGATTCTCAATTTATAAGGTGCGGTCCCCCAGTTCACTCACTCCAATGCAAAGAAGCGCGCTCACGTGGGGTTTCTTATGTTTTGCCCGTGGTATTTAGCCCGTCGATCATGATCCGATGGTTTTGGTCCGTGGTATTGATTCTAAATTATTGAGCCCCAGGTTTTTGGGTCCCTTATATTGGTTCTCTATGGTTTTTCTTCATGGTTTTAGTAAGGGCTTTCCTATAAAAGGGAAAGGAGATCACTTGGCTAGTCACTTGTGAATTTTGAATATCTTAAGATCTGAAATATTGGGTTATTGTTTTCAAAAGCTAGATCTAAATCAAGGTGAAATTGAAGGCAAATCTACTAATAAGTCGTGATCTCTCGAGCGCATGATCAGATCTGTGGATCTGACTATCTGTGGAACATTGGAGGACTGTTAATTTGGCTCTACTTAGAGGTCCGCAGGCAATCCACAGTGCAGGTGCGGAGGTACGCAGAAAATCAAGGGGCGCAGGTGCAGGGGTACGCAGCAAGTAGAAGGCGTTGGTGCGAGGTACGCGACGCAGAAGAAAGCACAGTGTGTAAGTACGTGGAGGCCCAGAAAGACCAGTGTGGAGATATGCTGTCAAGCAGACAGTGCAGGTGCGGATCTAAGCTGAGGTACGTAGAGCAACAGAAGGACCAAGTGCGGATCTGCATAGTCCGGGCACAAAAAAGCTGCGGATATCCGCAGGTCTATATTGGTGAAGTTGCGGGTTTATTTTGAAATATCTGTTGGTTGCTCTTTATCTATTGTTGCAGTGTTTTGGGTTTATATTACTGGTATTGATCCTTTGTTTACAAAACTCTGAGAAGTTTGGGTGATTCATTGGATTTATAAGGAAATTAGTTGATTCATATGTACTTGATGATTATTCGATCTTCTTAGATCCAGTCTGAAAATTTATGAAAAGTGGTCCTTGAAAGAAAAGAAGTAGGGGGTTGTAGCTCCCTTCCAGGAGAGACTGGAAAATGAGAGAGAGAGTTGTAGCTCTCTGCAGGTTGCAGCCTGCGTACTGGTAAAAGACTGAACCAGTACAAAATCATTGTAAAAGAAGTTTCTAATTGAAAGAAGATAGAGACATATTGCAGCAGGTGGTTTTCACCCACATTGGGTTTCCACCTTATATCTGGTGTTCATTGGTTTGACTATCTGTTTTTCATTATTCTTGTTCATTATTATATGGTACTGACATACAAGTTAATCACCAATATTTGAAGAATAATTTACAGCATAAATCTGGATGGTAGATTGAAAAGAATTTGATAATACTGATTCACCCCCCCCTCTCAGTATCATTTCCAACACATCTTGGTAATCATACCTATCAAAGGTTTGATGAAGTTCCTAGAAGAATTGTTCAAATGAATGAATGAAAGCAAGTGGTAGGGTATGACACCATTGTTTGACTCAAACTTCAAGAGTGAGGAAGAAAATAACACAAGAAACATATTCACAATCAATTTCATAATATTCATAAAACTTGAAAAATTGAAAGATATGATTAGCTATGGGTGTATCACCCTCACCCTCAAATTTTAATTGAGACAAGTGATTCAAAGGTTCCTCGATAATTAAAAGTATAAAATTAGATCTATTAGAAAAACATCATGGGAGTATGATTTGGGGAAGATCCATTTAAGATAGTGTTATGGTTAAAAATTGCACTAGCAACACACATGCAGCAAGAGGCAAGGAAAGATCACTAGAGACAGCCTATGGGTTGATTGTAGACCAGTGCCTAGGACATCTTAAATAGTGGAGTGCTTGTAAGGTTGTATGTGAGGGGTTCCAACACTCCAATTGTCACATAAAAGGTAAGGTCTTGGTTCAATAAGCTTTCAAAGATGAAGATTCAGGCCAACTCATGGATCCAAATGTTGGGGGGTATTTTGGCAATCTCAAAGAGAAATGGCTTCTCCTTCTGGTTGCCAACACACGAAAATGAGACAGCTTAAACCGAAGTCATATTGATGGCAAAGAGGAGCAAAGGAGGGATATAAATATATGCATAGGGTTGTAACAAATGAAATCCTAGGCAACAATGTTCCAGTAGAAAGGGGAATTCAATGGATAGGATTGTAATAAATATATAATCCTAAACCATGGTTTTCCAATGAGATGATAGAAATAGAGGAGCAAAAGAAGGTTTCAAATCAAACATAAGATGGGTATTGTTCTCTGCCAAAGCAACTAAGATAAATCCATAGGTTGAAGAGGAAATAATTGCGTTCATTAAACTATTTCAAAGAAAGAAAAACACAGGTGAAATGAGATAACCAAGAGGAACTTCTTGCACATTAATCATGCTTGGAATCAATAGGGAAACACCATTTATCCCAAAGGGCCCAATAACTAGTCCATACACTCAGCCATGATATCAGTGAAGTCCCATAAAAACATATTGAACCAAAATGGCAACACATAGTTCATCCCTCTCCAATTTGAGAATCTGGAACCTTTTTATTATGTTTCATCCCCCTATTTCTAAGAATATGGGGAAAGCTTTGAATTACAATCAAAATATCTGAGCCTGAGCCCCAGCTATCATGCTAGACTAGTTGCCTCGACTTTGTCAAGCTCTCCTACCACCTACCTAAGATTACAACTGGGGTCGAATCCCTTTCTTATAAAAATACAAAAATAAATGCTCAAGGAAAGAAAGTCGAGAGAGGAAGGAGGAGGTGTCCCCTTGCTGCTTTAGTGGAGGCCTTGGGTGGAGCCACGTCCCTACTGTTTTCATGCTTCTCTCTATTGTTGAGATAGTTTGTTGCTGCATTAGTTTGATTTTGTCAATTCTACCTTAACTGCCTAAGTGAGCTATTTTGTGGGGAAGTGATGGAGTGCTTCTCAGAAGTGTTGCACTGTGCAGAGGAGTGAGACTCCATTTCGAGGCATTAAGTCTCTGTAGAGGCCTCCCATACTATCATTTATGCACTACCCCCTGCTTCATTTAATACGGATTTTCTGACCCATATGTCCTTTGAAACCACTGTAGAACACTATCAGAGCACCACAGCCGCAGGTCGTTAATTTTTAAAACAAATGAACAGGCAGGAACTTTTAATTTCCTCTTTAGACCCCTATGCTTTTAGTCCCTTTATGCTTTTCTTATCATATGACCAGGGACTACGACTAAGGGCTTAGCCCTTGGGTGCTAAGGCCTTCAAGCTCCTACCTGGTGACTTCTTTCCTTTGTTATTATGAAATCCTACACTTCGGTGTGTTATTGTGTTTTTCTTGTGGTTCTTCGCTTTATCCTTGTGATCGTTGATTTTTGGGGTGGGCCCACCAAAATATATTGCAATCGCAACAGTGGAGTGGGGGGGACTCTTTACCTTTTTTTTTGGAGAGGGCCGATAGTCCAGACATGAGGTCCTTATAAACCCTACCCTAGTCATTTATCGCATCCAGGAGAGGAGTCCCACATATCGCAATCGCACTGAACTATTGTCTTAAGCCTTTACCCCTTAATTGCTATGATCGCAGATCTGCAAGGTGATGTCATCACTACTACATGTCACCCTATAATTGGTGAGACATACCACCTGGAAACAACCCCATATGGCCCCTAAAAATGCCCAAAACGAGTGACACATGTCCACCTACCACTTCTTCTTTCGTACTTTCCACGTCATTATTGATGTCAGCTACCATGTCAGCTCGGTAGGCCAATCAGAGGCTGCCACATGCCCCCCATGGAGGAGAGATAAATAGGCATGTCGAGCCATGTTTTTCCATGCTTTCCTTTGTATTTAAAAATCGGCCCTCCCTAGCGATTTTCGTCCATATCGCAATATCGACGATTTCTTATATTTTCAGACCTGTGACCCCATCGATCACCGATGTCATGTGGATGAGAGAGAAGGGGAGGCCCAACCCTTGGTTTGTGCAGGAATTTCCTTTGTAACTCGGAATCGGCCCCTCCCGGTGGTACAACACTATATCACAATCGGCCCCTGCAAGGTCTTTAAAGTTTTATATTATGGGACTGCCGTGATGCGGGACGTGGGATTGTGCAACATGGAGGAGAGGGAGGGGGGTGGCCTGCTCATATTTTTTTAACCATTTTCTTTGTTAATGAATTTACCGGCCCCCATGATATTACATCGTATTGCAATCGCCCCCCCCCGGCACAACCTTTAGGACTTCAATCTCACCAATACCGATAAACATGGTGCCTCTACCCGCGAATGTCGATATATGATATCGGCGATCAACAAATCACATTTTCTACAATCATTGATGTTCTTTTCCTCCTAGTCCTACTGATGTTGATATATAATGTGCCTAGACCCACTGACGTTGATATGTGATTTGTCCCTCAAACTTAGCCATTTTTTGGGTTTTCTTAGCTTTCCAGAGGGATTCTTCAACTAGCCCTAACTTCTGATCCAGGAACCTTTTTTGGACTTATATATACCCTCAGAAATCTCTTTCCGAGCACTACGCACTAGAGAGGGTCCCATCTCGTTCTGATATCTTTTGTGGCTCAAAATTTGGCATCAAACATCATTATTATTTGGCTTCTAAATCCACTGGTGACTGGAAAAGTAATGAGTGACAACATTGGATCTTACTGGGGATATACCTTGATGGAAAGGTGTTGAGAACCTGCAAACCAGTATCCTCCACCATTGGGCATGGATTCAATAATATATGAACTTTGTAATCAGCAAACTATCCAAGGGACTTTCCTCGAGAATCTAAAATGCAGAAAAATAAAAATTCTAACAACTGAAAAGTAAATGCTCAACTGGTGAGCTTATTTATGTACAATCCTACATATGAGTAGTAATTAATTCAACTAAGTATGTTCAACTCTCCAATAGAACCAGGACATCATCAGAGTATTGGACCACATGCCTTCATACTGCTGAAAAAGAGAAATTAAAATAGGTATGCACCATAAAAAATCTTCAAACAAGGATCTTGATACATGCTCTAGAAATAACCTTTATTACTAACTTAAGAATCTGCTCATGTACTTAGCCATAGGGTCATGGAATGAGCAAGAAAAATTTGCAGCTGCTTCCTTTTCATGAGCAGTCTGCTGCCTGATATCCTCTTGGCCAGGGAAACTACAATCATTGTTCATCTCCTCAACTTCATCCTTTTCAAGAGAAGCTTGCTACCGGGAGCCTTTTTTCCACTTGCTGGAAAAAAAGCTCCTTCTCAACCTCTATGACCATTTCATCCTCCTCTGGATAATATGAATCATGCTTTGGAGTAGGATCTTGATCTTATTCTCCAGGCAAAAGATGAGAATTGAAAACTAGAGGCTCTTAGCTGACTTCCTGATGGGCTTCCTCTTCTTGCGCAGCTTCCCCTAACTGGAAGTGTTGTGGCTCTGCATCACTTGACTCTCCAGCAAAGTCGTATTTATCACAGGAAGGAGAAACATCCATTTCAGTTGAATCAAACCCCTGAGGGTTTGTTGGCAGCTCAGTGATATCTCCTTCTTCACTTTCTCGCTCATTGGGTGATGCTTCCTAATAAGAGTAGATGTTTTCTTGGAGTGGAGCTCCACAAACATCTTCAGCAAGGTCTTCAACCTCGGTAATGTCTTCATCATTAAGAGGTGTGCATCAATATTCAAATAAAACATTCGAGGGGTAAACTCTTTTCTAATGTTGATGGAATGTTGTATGAAAATACTTCAAGGAAGATATGATGTCACAAGTTAGTGTTTCATACCAAACTCTAGCACCTTCTTCTAAAGAATACATGAACAACTTAATTTGTACATCTTCAAAGAAAATACCTTGTTGCTCCATGCATTCATGAAACTATTTTAGGTATTGATTGGGCCTTCTCTCTGTGTTCCCACTAAATCTAGGAAAATAGCTATCCCATTCATGAAATGAAGGGACATGATGGGGAGAACCAACAATAGAAGACAAATCCAGTGGGGTGAATTTGTTGACCAGAAATTAGGGAAGGGCCATCTTGAAAACCTCCCTATATGATTGATTTCAACTTCAAATATAGGGAGAGTTTTAAACTGTTGTAGCATCAGAGTGAGTACGGGATTGCTTGAAAGGTAGGATGATCAAATAGATATATGGACAGTGGAGTCACCAGGATGTTTACCATAGAATTGACAGTGGAGTCACCAAGGTGAGAGATCTTCAACCCACACTTCCCTAGCTCACCTAACAAGGTAAATGTAAAACTTTGTCATACCCAGGGAAAAATATTCTAATATGTTCCCCGACAACGGTGCGAGAAAAATGTTGTGGCTAAATCTTGCACCAGCAGCACAAGTGTAGTAGGAGGCAAGGAAATCTCCCTAGAGGTAGCCTATGGGTTGATTGTAGACCAATGCCTAGGACATCTTAAATAGAGGAGTGTTTGTAAGGTTGTATGTGAGGGGTTGAAGCACTCCAATTGTCACGTAAAAAGGTATGACGGGATTGATTCAATAATCTTTCAAAGAGGAAGATTTAGACTAACTCGTGGATCCAAATGATGGGGGGTATTTGGGAAATCTCAAAGAGAAATGACTTCTCCTTCTCGTGGCTGACACATGAAAATGAGATAGATTAAACTGAAGTTGTATTGATGGTGGAGAGGAGGAAAGGAGGGAGAGAAATAGATGCATAGGGTTGTAACAAATAGAATCCTAGGTAGAAATGTTCCAACAGAAAGGGGAATTCAATGGATAGGGTTGTAAGCAAGACATAATCCTAAACCATGGTTTTCCAATGAGATGATAGAAATAGAGGAGAAAAAGAAGATTTCAGATCAAACATAACATGGGTATCATTCTCTGCCAAAGTAGCTAAGATAAATCCATAGGTTGAAGAGGAACCAAATTTTTCATTACACTATTTCAAAGGAAGAAAAACACAGGTGAAATGAGATTACCAAGAGGAACTTGTTGCACATTAATCATGCTTGGAATCAACAGGGACACACCATTTACCCCAAGGGCCCAATAACTAGTCCATACACTCAGCCATGATATCAGTGAAGTCCCATAAAAACATATTGAACCAAAATGGCAATACAGAGTTCAGCCCTCGCCGGTCTGAGAATCCGAAACCCTTGTATTATATTCCATCCCCCTATTTATAAGAAGAGGGGGAAAGGTTTCAATTAAAATCATAATATCTAATCTTGAGCCCAGCTGTCATGCTAGGCTAGCTTCCTCAGTTCTATCAGGCTCTGCTACCACCTACCTAAGATTACAACAGGGATCAAATCCCTTTCTTGAAAAAATACATAAATAAATGCTCAGAGAAATAAAGTCGAGAGACGAAGGAGGTGTCCCCTTGCTACATTAGTGGAGGCCTTGGGTGGAGCCATTTCCCTATTGATGTCATGCTTCTCTCTATTGTTGAGGTTTTGTGCTACTACATTTGTCAGCTTCTGTCAAGTCTGCCTTAACTGCCTGAGTGAGTTGTTCCGTGGAGAAGTGATGGAGTGTTTCTGGGTAGTGTTGTGTTGTGAAAAGGAGAAAGACTCCATTATAAGGCATTAAGTCTCCATAGAGGCCTCCCATACTGTCATTTATGCACTTCTCCCCTGCTTCATTTAATACAATAGCTGCCGACCCATACATCCTTTGAAACTGTTGCAGAACACTATCAATGCACCATGGTCATGGGTCCTTAATGTTTAAAATAAATGAACAATCATTTCCCCTTTAGCCCCCTATGCTTTCAGTCCCTTTGTGGTTTTATTATCATACAATTGGAAGCTACAACCAGGGGCTTAGCCCTCGGGCGCTAAGGCCTTCAGGCTCCGGTCAAGGGGCTTCTTTCCTTTGTTATTATGAAATCGTTCACTTCAATGTGTTATTGTGTTTTTCTCGTGGCGCTTCCCTTTATCCTTGCGATCGCTAATCTGTGGGGTCGGGATTGTTGGGTGTGGAGCCTGATTATCTTCTATAGTACCGCCACATTGGACCCCAGTTCAAAATGGGGGCGGCAACGCCGCCCGTAAAATATTCGCTGTAAGGGGGGTCCAGGGGGGTGGATGTGACTTTTGGGAGCCCCCCCTGGCGGGGGTTTCGGGGGCAGTGCCCCCAAAGCTAAAAACAACTGCAAAATTGCCTTGTAAAATTATAGTAATTTCTAGTCAATCTGGGCCGTTCATTAGGCGGATGATCTGACGGTAGAACTTATGTTTAGTTTAGGGTTTTTTGCCCTAGAAGGCAACCCCTCTCTTTGTATGAGGGCATTGTATTTGAGGCTGTGATATAGATGTGTATTCTGTGAGTGAGAAATAGAGTGGTGAGACTGTGAGAGAAAATAGAGGATATTACAGCGGATTTGCTGTAGGTTGTGTCTCTTCATTTTGCTGGATAATAGAAAGGAAGGACTGGCTGTTCGGGGTGGACGTAGCCCAAACTGTGTGAACCATGTATATCTGTGTCTCTCTTGTTTTATGTGCTTTTTGTGTTTATATTTCTGCAATATTTTATGTGTTCCATTGCTCCGTAATATATAATTTCCTAACAACTGGTATCAGGGCCGAAGGTCTATTTGGCTGATAAACTCGTAGGAAAGAAGGGTTCCTCGTTCGAGTGGGAGCAATGGCGGAAGATGGTAAGTTTAGGGTCGAGAAATTTAACGGCCAAAACTTCTCGCTGTGGAAGATGCAGATGGAAGATTATCTGTATCAGAAATATCTATACCTACCATTGGGCGGAAAAACAAAGATGCCGATGGGTATGAAAGACGAAGAATGGAACCTTCTCGATAGAAAGGCACTCGGAACAATACGGTTGTGCCTTGCTGCATCAGTCGCCTTCAACATTTCGAAGGAAACCACGACAGCGGGTTTGATGGAGGCGTTGTCAAAACTATATGAAAAACCCTCGGCCTCAAACAAAGTATTTCTTATGAAATGGTTATTTAATATGAAGATTTCGGAAGGTGGATCTATTGCAGACCATTTAAATGATTTTAATACAGTTACAAGTCAGTTAAGTTCTGTAGGGGTAAACTTTGATGATGAAATTAGAGCTTTGTTATTCTTGTGCTCGTTACCAGAAAGTTGGAATGGTTTGGTAATGGCCATTAGTAACTCCGTTTCTGGATCTAGTACTTTAAAGTTTGATGATGTTGTCGGTGCTATCCTTAGCGAGGAAATGCGATGGAAAAGCTCCGTTGAGACATCAGGAAATGCTTTGAGTGCAGAGTCTAGAGGAAGAAAAATGGAAAGAGGAAAGAGCTCAGGATATCGCAGTAAATCAAGGAAAGGCAGATCCAAGTCTAGATTGGGGATAGTGTGCTGGAAATGTGGAAAGAAAGGACACCTAAAGAAAGACTGTAGATCTCGGAAGGGAAAAGAAGGAGATGCACAGCAAGAAAACAATCATGAAGCAAATGTGATAGGTGAGGTGTTACAGGATGCTTTGATTCTTTCTTTCGAAAATATTACTGATTCCTGGGTGGTAGATTCAGGGGCTTCATTCCATGCCACACCTGATAAGAAATACTTTTATGACTATGTTCAAGGAGATTTTGGACAAGTTCGTCTGGGTGATGATAAACCTTGTAAAATTGTTGGAATGGGTAAGGTTCTTGTAAAACAGCAGAATGGAAACCAATGGCTACTAAAGGAGGTAAGGCATGTTCTAGATCTAAAGAAAAATCTGATTTCAACAGGGCAGTTAGGCAATGAAGGTTTTGTGACAACTTTCATAGATAAAGCTTGGAAGGTCACCAAAGGAGCCTTGCTAATAGCAAAAGGCGAAAAGGTTGGTACATTGTATTTATGCAATGGTATTTCTAACTCCGTTAATGCTTTGACTTCCAAAGGAGCAGATGCAACATTATGGCATCATAGGCTTGGACACATGAGTGAAAAAGGGATGAAGGTTCTTCACTCAAGGAATTTGTTGCCAGGTTTGAAGAATGTTGATTTGGACTTCTGTGAGAACTACATTTATGGAAAACAGAAGAGAGTCAGATTTCTCAGAGTTGGGAAAGAAAAGAAGAGTGAAAAATTAGAGCTTGTGCATACAGACGTATGGGGACCTGTTCAGGTATCATCTCTCGGTGGCTCTCGTTATTATGTTACCTTTATTGATGATGCAACTAGAAAAACTTGGATTTAGTGTATTAAGAATAAATCTGATGTATTTGATACTTTCAAGAAATGGAAAGCTTTGGTTGAGATTGAGACAGGAAAGAAATTGAAGTGTCTTAGATCAGACAATGGAGGTGAATATTGCAGCAAAGAGTTTGATAGATATTGTTCAGAGTATGGAATTCACAGAGAGAAGACAGTTCCAAGAACACCACAAGAAAATGGTGTGTCAGAAAGGATGAACAGAACAATCATGGAGCGTGCAAGGTGCATGAGATTGCATGCAGGATTGCCTTTACAGTTTTGGGCAGATGTTGTAGATACTGTTGTTTATCTAATAAATAGAGGGCCTTCAAGTTCCTTGGATGGTGGTGTTTCAGAGGAAGCATGGACAGGTAAAAAGGTAAACTACTCTATTTTAAATCCTTTTGGTTGTGAGGCCTTTGTCCATATTGATAAGGAAAATAGAACAAAGCTTGAGGCAAAGTCAAAGAAATGTACCTTTATTGGATATGGTGTTAATGATTTTGGTTATCGCTTATATGATTATGAAAATCACAAAATCATTAGGAGCAGAGATGTAATATTCAATGAAAAGGTCTTGTATAAGAATCGGTTGCAGGAAAAGAAGAAAGAAAACGAAAAAAAGGAATACGCAGTTCTTGATGAAATCACTGAAAAAGTAAAGGTGCCTGAAAATAATAATAATCAACAACCACAACAACAGCAACCACCACAGCAACAATAGGCACCCCAAACACCTGAAAGTGGTGTTAGAAGATCTACCAGGATAAGTAGAGCCCCTGAACGATATTCTCCTTCATTATATTATTTATTATTGAGTGATTCTGGTGAACCCGAATGTTATGAAGAAGCAATGCAGGTTGAAAGCAGGAAGAAGTGGGAGGTAGCCATGGAAGAAGAGATGGACTCCTTAATACATAACCAGACTTGGGATTTAGTCAGGTTGCCTGCAGGAAAAACTACATTGAAGAATAAATGGGTTTACAGGCTGAAGGAAGAAGATGGAGGAAAACAAAGGTACAAAGCTAGACTTGTGGTGAAGGGGTTTGCACAGAAGAAAGGTATTGACTTTGATGAAATATTTTCTCCTGTTGTTAAAATGACTTCAATCAGAACTATTTTAAGTCTTGTAGCAGCTGAAGATTTGCATCTTGAGCAGTTAGATGTAAAGACAACCTTTCTCCATGGGGATTTGGAGGAAGAGATATATATGCAGCAGCCACAAGGATATGAGGTGAAAGGGAAGCTGAAACTAGTGTGCAGGTTGAAGAAGAGCTTGTATGGCTTAAAACAGGCTCCAAGGAAGTGGTATCTAAAATTTGACAAGTTTATGTCTAAACAAGGTTATACTAGATGTCACTCTGATCATTGTGTTTATCTGAAAAAGCAAAATGATGGCAGCTATATTATATTGTTATTGTATGTAGATGATATGCTTGTTGCAGGATCTAACATGCAGGGAATAAATGTGCTCAAAAGAAAATTGGCAAATTCATTTGCAATGAAGGATTTGGGAGTTGCAAAACAAATCCTTGGTATGAGAATAACTAGAGACAAGAAAAATCGCAAATTAACATTGTCTCAGAATGAGTACATACAAAAGGTGTTGAAAAGATTTAATATGAAAAATGAAACACCAGTTAGTACACCTTTTGCTAGCCATTTCAAACTTAGCATGGAAATATGCCCAAAGACCCAAGAAGACATGGATTATATGTCTAAAGTTCCATATGCATCAGCAGTTGGAAGTTTAATGTATGTAATGGTCTGCACAAGGCCTGATATTGCACATGCAGTGGGAGTTGTAAGCAAGTACATGAACAATCCAGGAAAGGAACATTGGATGGCAGTGAAATGGATTCTAAGATATTTGAAAGGTACAACAAATCAAGCATTATGCTTTGGTGGTTCAAACATATCCCTACAAGGATATGTTGATGCAGATATGGCAGGTGACAGAGATAACAGGAGGAGCACTACAAGATATGTATTTACTGTTGGTGGAACAGCTATCAATTTGGTTTCAAAAATCCAAAGTGTTGTTGCACTTTCAACAACAGAAGCAGAGTATGTTGTTGCTACAGAGGCTAGTAAAGAAATGATTTGGTTACAAAGGTTTATGGGGGAATTAGGTAAGGAGCATGATATGGGCACGTTATACAGTGATAGTCAAAGTGCCATTCATCTTGCAAAGAACTCAACATTTCATTCCAGGACTAAACACATACAGCTCAAGTACCATTTCATACGATCAATTTTGGAAGATGGAGAGTTGAAGCTGGAAAAGATACACACTAGCCAGAACCCTGCAGATATGCTAACAAAAGTTGTAACCAGGGAGAAACTGAGAATATGCTCAGTTTCAGTTGGTCTTCAAGGATGACGATGAAGATGAGAAACAACCAGGTCCAAAGAGGATTCATTGTCCAGCAAATGGAGCAGCGGTGGAGTTGCTACAATCACTCTCCAAGTGGGAGATTGTTGGGTGTGGAGCCTAATTATCTTCTATAGTACCGCCACATTGGACCCCAGTTCAAAATGGGGTTGGCAATGCCGCCCGTAAAATATTCGCTGCAAGGGGGGTCAAGGGGGTGCGGCAGCGACTTTTGGGAGCCCCCCCTGGTGGGGGGTTTTAGGGGCAGCGCCCCCGAAGCTAAAAACAACTGCAAAATTACCTTGTAAAAGTATAGTAATTTCTAGTCAATCTAGGCTGTTCATTAGGCGTATGATCTGACGGTAGAACTTATGTTTAGTTTAGGGTTTTTTTCCCTAGAAGGCAACCCCTCTCTTTGTATTAGGGCATTGTATTTAAGGTTGTGATATAGATGTGTATTTTGTGAGTGAGAAATAGAGTGGTGAGGCTGTGAGAGAAAACAGAGGATATTACAGCGGATTTGCTGTAGGTTGTGTCTCTTCATTTTGCTGGATAATAGAAAGGAAGGACTGGCTGTTCGCGGTGGACATAGCCCAAACTGGGTGAACCACGTATATCTGTGTCTCTCTTGTTTTATGTGTTTTCTGTGTTTATATTTCTGCAATATTTTATGTGTTCCATTGCTCCATAATATATAATTTCCTAACAGGGATTGCCAAAAAATATTGCAATATCAATTGCAGAGCAGGGGGGGGACTCCTCTTTACCTTTTCTTTTGGAGTGGGCCAACAGTCCGGATGTGAGGTCCTTATAGACCCTACCCTAGTCATTTATCACATCTAGGAGGGAGTCTCGCATATCATAATCGCACTACATCGTTGTCTTAAGCCTTTACCCCTCCACTATTGTGATTGATGATATTTGTGGTGATGTCATCACTACCATGTGTCATCTCGTAAGCAGTGACACATGACACCTAGAAATAGCCCCATAAGAGCCCTAAAAATGCCCAAAATGGGTGATACGTGTCCACCTACCACATCATCTTCTGTACTTGCCACATCATTGTTGACGTCAGCTGCCATGTCAGCTCGGTGGACCACTCAAAGGTCGCCACATGGCCCCCCGGGAGGAGAGAGAAAGAGGCCCATCGAGCCCTATTTTTCCATGCCTTCCTTTGTATTTAAAAATTATCCCTCCCCGGTGAGTTTGGTCCATATCACAATATCGGAAATTTCTTATAATTTCATACCTGTAACCCCATCGATTATCGATGTCACATGGAGGAGAGAGAAGGGGAGGCCTGGCCCTTGGTTGGTGCAACCATTTCCTTTGTAACTCGGAACCGACCCCTCTTGGTGGTACAATACTATATCGCAATCGACCCCCGTAAGGTTTGTTATCTCAAAATCAGACCCTGGAAGGCTGCAGACCGGGAAGACTTCAAGTAATTGTTTCAGACCAATCTTTTAGCTAAGGCTTAGCCTCCTTAGCCTGAGAGGGCTCTCTCAAAGAATTTAAGGTTTGTGATTATAATTGAGATGGCTAACTCTTTATAAAACAAATAGGAATGAGGCTGGTAAAATCTAAATTAACAAGCATCCATTGGGCTCATGGAGTCATATGTTATTTAGCATCAACAGTGAAATGGCTTTGCAATAAAATCAAGGCATTCAGACTTCGATATAGATAAAGTACAACATACACAAAAGGGATAGTATTTGAGCATATGAAGGAAATTAGAACACTGCAAGTGCTTTCTAAGTAATCAAGTACTCACAATACTGTATACAACATGAAATACAACAAGAGGAATTCATACATTGAAGTCATTATGATTCTTGAGCAGTAGAAGTCATTTTCTATATTACCAAAAGAAACAGAGTCTTTACATAAGCTTGACAACAGAGCTTTTTTACATAAACTTCCAACCCTTATTACATTTCCTTTTATCCTATTTATAGCATTCATCTCCCTGATTGAGTTTCCTCCTTAAACATTAAGGGAACTCGAAAACTACTTCTAATGACACCTATTAACCCTTTAGCTAACTAATAAATACAACTGACTACTAATTGACAGCTCTGGAAACCTAAAACAATTAGGATTCTAATTCTACATCATGCTGAACATAGCATTTATTACAATCAAGATTTATTCCCTGACAAGTGGTCTCTTTTAGTTTGGCTGTGGTAGGTGTTTGTAGCTGCTTGCTGGCCTTTAATGTCGTATCCTTTTACCTCTGCTGAGAAATAGGAAACTACCCCTGTTATATGCTTTTGGTTTCCTTAAAGATAATGGAAAGTAATTAACCATGTTGATCTTCTTGAATTAGTCAATCTATTCATCGGGTGCCACGTCCTTCGTGTGTTGTAAGACTTTCCCATGTACATGTGTGCTGAAAAAATATTTTAATGTTGATTGAAAATTCCTTAAAAATTTGGTTGACTAAACGTTAATTATGCAGCTTCAGCAGTTTCGTAGCGCGCCACGAAACTGCTGTGCATTATGCGTCTTTACCAGCAGTTTCGTAGCGCGCTACGAAATTTCTGAAGACACAGTTTAACATCAAAGTTTGACTGACTTGAGCCTCATTTATCTTGACATATACCTTTCAACTGTCTTGAAGCTATTCAAACTGAATATATATATGGACCCCATTCTTGAAGGCATGTATGCAATATGCAACCTTGGCATTTGTGAAAGAATCTTCAAGTAACAAGGAGGAAGAGATGTATGCCAATCATTGGCAATGAAGACAACATCCTCTCCATAAGGTCCACTAAAGTGTTCATTGCTTGAGAGATTAAGAATCCTTGGAGCTTCAATAGCTGCCTGACATAAGAGGCTAAAACAAAGTTCATTGTCTTGGTAGTCCACTTGAGTATGTCAGATTTCTAGTATTAAAGAAAAATACATCAGGGCCCTCTTCAGTATAATGTTTCGGACTTCATGGCAAGACCTGTAAACATAATTCTGCACATATTCCAGATGATGAAACTATGCATGTATAATTTTTTCAGACCTATGGTGCATTTGTGAGATTAACTCCTCCAGTATTGGCTTGTTGATCATCTAGTCGACCAGTGTAAGGATTGCAAAGTGTAGGCACTAGAGGACCATATTGATTATAATAAAGAGGGCTAGCATTTGGCGGAAAGTTACTATTAGCAACAGTACCTAGCACCTTGTTCACAACTGCTACCACTTTATTGGTTACTGTTTTGCTCTGATTTAAAGATTGTTCAGCTGTTGCCACATCTACACAAGGCAGAATGCGGTCAAGGATGGTATCTTCTATTGAAGGTGCTTTAGTGTAAACATTTTTCCCATTCTTTCCATATGCCTCCACATAACACCAATCAGGAATATCTATTGTGCCAACAATTAATGAGAGATTACACATAGGACTCCGGACAACTACAGCAACAAACCTATCTGGTGCTTAGCCAATTAAATAGGTTGTAATAATGCCCTCAGTTATCTGAGATTTCCTCAGAATACCATTTGGATCACATGTCGCAAGCCAACCATTCCGCCAACCAGGAACCATCCATTTCTTCGATATGCTCCCAAGAGTAATTACTGGTACATTTGATGCAAAGAATGCATAGCCAATTAAATAGGTTTCAATAATTCCCTCAGTTATCTGAGATTTCCTCAGAATACCATCCGGATCACATGTCGCAAGCCAACCAATCCGCCAACCAGGAACCATCCATTTCTTCGATATGCTCCCAAAAGTAATTACTGGTATAGTTGATGCAAAGAATCCCATTGGAATGAAAGGATTCTCACCAAAGACAATATGAGCATATACTTCATCTGAGATTATTAACAAACCCTTTAGTTGTCTCTGCAACCTTAGCCAATTGATCATAGGTAAAAGTAGTTCCGCATGGGTTGCTTGTATTGATAATAACCATTGCCATCATGTTGCTATCTGCAATTGTATGAAGTTGATCTAGATTGATTTCCCAACTCCTTTCTGGAACTAAATCATAATGCCTTGCTTCAATGCCTTTGTATGCCATTAATGCTTCATATGCTGGAAATCTTGGTCTTGGGAGGAGAATATTTGCGCCTTCGCGAGCCAAAACTGAGAGAACCAAATCAATTGTTTGTGAACAGCCACAAGTCAGGTAAACATCATCCTCAGACAGCTTAGTAACTTCTTCATATTTTTTGTTTCCACAGTGCTCCCATATAGGACAAGCTTCTAAGTTTGTGTAACGTCGGCACCGCCCTGATTTTCCTCTATAAAGATGGTCAAACTGCGAACATTCTGGAATTTTACATACTTCAAGAATTTTTTCTCAAGACTATCTGGTGATAAAACCACTGTATCACTTGGAGGAAAGTCATTTACATTGCTAAACCCCTTATGCTCCTTATTTGCAAATAGTTCCATTTTCTTTGGACCTTCCTCGATAAGACCTTTAATTACCAAAGAATGCAATTTGATAACTTGAGTCAATGGTATATAGATCAGTAGCTGCTCATCTGCCTCACTCTCAAGGTAAAGCCCATCATCTTCCCTTTAGCCCTGTTTTATTGCATTTACGATGAATTGAATCTAGAATCCTTACAAAGCTGCAGAAGAATGTTTGTTACTGTAACCCAAACCGGTTATCAAATGCTGAAAGTGATGCACCAGGCATCCTTTCCATTGCTACTTCATTTCTTTCAATGACAACCATGTATTCTGCAGTGTTTATATTTCCATCTGAGGGTTTTAAGTGTGCAACATGATCAAGAGAAGTCCGCTCTGCCTCCACAGTCCCTATAATGTTCTGATGGTGAAATTATTCTAAAAAAAACCGCAAATCTGTCTGTTCTGCATCCATCTTAATAAAAGACCAAAAAGGTTATCTTAAAATCCTTAAATATAATAAATTGAACAATACTTGGCGGTGATCAAATTTATTTGCCAGTTGTCTTATGTGAGGGGTGTTATTTGACTCAGCAATACCAATTTTTGTCCATATCTTGAGAAATATAAGTCTAAAAGCCCAATCCTGATAGAGAAGAAAAATGGGACTTTCATCCAGAGGAACCTGCAAAGGGACTAACACCAAATCTTTACAATTAAAAAAAATTGATGTTCAGAATTTAAAATATTTTTTTCTTGAGTGATAACAGTTGGCTCCACTTGGGATAGTGTGCCCCTGTGGTACACTAAGAACATGCAGGTCCAGTGCCTTTTCCTCCTTATAACAAACATGGATTTGCTTGAAAAACATCCCCTTCAAGCTTCTTGGGCCTTCACCTCGGGCTTAAGCTTGACGATGACTGTAGGAGAAAGAAATCTACATTTACTGAAAAATGCTCAGTTGACCTTGAGATTATTTTCATTTTCCTACCTACCAACCCTATCAATTCAAACTTCTTTCAGCTCAATCAATGTGAAATTTCCAATGTAGCCAATCATTTGTCTTATCTGATATTTGAGTTTTTTTACTGCATCGGAGTTCAAAGCCACTATGATATTGTGATGACCACTGCCACTGAAATTGCCTTTGATCTTCATTGAAAAGCTGAAACACTGGAGAGTAAAATTCTTCCACGTATTTAGCTATAGGATCCCAGAATACATGATCAACTCAATGATTCTTGTAACTTTCTGGCTGTGCAAACTGATCTTCAATAACTGCGTACTCTTCCTCAATCGTGAAAGAGAAAGGAAACAACACTCTTGTTGGCATTATGAGACAAGTGTTGTCCTTGATGGCAAATCACACAAATGATAAATTATAGTGCAGCAAATTTATTTGATAAATTATAGTGCAACAAAGTTTCCTTCATGTAGAGAAAAGTTCACGCACTTTTATGCAGAGAAAAGTTTATTCCATGTAGAGCAAAGTTCACGCACTTTTATGCAGATAAAAGTTTATTCCATGTAGAGAAAAGTTCACGCACTTTTATGCAGAGAAAAGTTTATTTCATGTAGAGAAACATTCATGCACTTTTATGCAGAGAAGAGTTTATTTCATGTAGAGAAATGTTCACGCACTTTTATGCAGAGAAAAGTTTACGCACTTTCATGCAAGAGAAAAGTTCACACACTTTCATGGTTGGTTCATGGTATTAGTCCGACAGTTTTTGATCCTATGGTTTTGGTCCATGGTATTGCATCCAAAAGTGTTGATCTCATGCACTTTCATGGTTGGTTCATGGTATTAGTCCGACAGTTTTTTATCCTATGGTTTTGGTTCGTGGTATTGCATCCAAAAGTGTTGATCTCACGCACTTTCATGGTTGGTTCATGGTATTAGTCCAACAGTTTTTTTGATCCTATGGTTTTGGACCGTGGTATTGAGAAAGGACTAAGGCTATAAAAGAGGAAGGAGATCATTTGGAAAAGCATCTTCTGAATTATTGAATATCTGATAAAGTGCTAGATCTGGAATATGGTGATTGGGTTATGGTGCTGATCTGGATCTGAATGAAGAAGGAACCTGAGCGTAAGGAGAAGGATAAGTTCTATTGATGGGTCAAAATCTTAAGGCTGGAATAGTGGTATGTGGCACACGCTTGATCTATAAATCTAATAATCTGGGTCTGAATTATTGATGCATGTTTTATTGTACACATGTTATGATCTGGGTATGTCTGATGTATGGAACAACTGCAAAGTTATAAGGAAATATTTGCAGATCTGTATGCGGGTTGGCTTTGGTGAAATCAGAGATTGATGATGCAAGTGTAGTTGATGGGTTTTTGATGTTCTTGGATCCAGTCTGAAAATTAATGAAAAGTGGTCCTTGAAAGAAAAGAAGTAGGGGGTTGTAGCTCCCTTCCAGGAGAGACTGGAAAACGAGAGAGAGATAGTTGTAGCTCTCTGCAGGTTGTAGCCTGCGTACTGGTAAAGGACCGCACTAGTACAAAATCATTGTAAAAGGAGTTTCTTATTAAAATAAGATAGAGACATATTGCAGCAGGTGGTTTTCACCCACATTGGGTTTCCACCTTATATCTGGTGTTCTTTTGTGTGACTATTTGCTTTTCTTGTTCCTGCTCATTATTTTATGATACTGACATACAAAGTAATGATCAATATTTGAAGAATTATTCAAAGTAAAAATAAAGAAGATATATTGAAAAGAATTTGATAATACTGATTCACCCCCCCTCTCAGTATTATTTCCAACAATTGGTATCATAGCAGGTCCTTCTGAAGAAGCTTGATCGCTTGAAGGAAGATCTAACATCATGAGCAACTACGAGAGGGAAGCATCAATCAGGCCACCGATTTTTGATGGGAAAAACTTCATATATTGGAAGGTAAGAGTTACTGCCTATCTTTAATCTTTGGGTACAAAAGTATGGGACATTATAGAAACAGGGTATACTTTTCCATCAGCTACTCCTACAGATTCGGCTGAGAAGAAGAAATATGAAACAAATGCAAAGGCGGTTAATACTCTTCTAGGATGTCTATCTCAATCTGAATTCGTGAAGGTTATGCAATATAAATCCACAAAAGAAATATGGGACAAGACTGTTTTGAGCTACGAAGGAGATGAACAGGTAAAACGTGCAAAACTTCAAACCCTCAGGATTCAGTATGAGAATCTCAGAATGTATAATGATGAAAATGTGGCTAACTATTTCCTTCGAGTAGATGAGATTGTTAATTGTATGAAAAACTTGGGTGAAGAAATAAAAGAGGTTGTTGTGGTTGAAAAAGTCCTAAGATCATTGTCCCCCAAGTTTGAATCTAAAGTATCTGCAATAGAAGAAAAGGAAAATCTACGAACTCTTACTATGTCTCAGCTACACAGAATTCTAACTGCTTATGAAATGAGAAAAGGAGTTCCATCAGACAGGAGAGAAGCTGCTTTTAAGGCTTCAGGCAAAGGAGACTACTATGAATCAAGTCACGTGCCAGAAGAAGAAGAAGAATCAAATTTTGTCAGAAATCTTCAATGGGGTACTGGTAGGTTCAGAGGTAAGCTACCTTTTAAATGTTTTTCTTGTGGAAGAGTAGGTCATTATGCTACCAAATGTCCTCATAAGGATAAGATTTACAAAGGAAAGGAACTTGCTAGATGGAACAAGAAACAGAATGCAAATAAGAAAAGCTACTACACTCATGAAGACAGTGATGGTCTATCAAATAGTGATGAAGATGAACGAGGTAATGACTATAAACTTTTAATGGAATTTGAAGATGATGATTACATGGATGCTATAGATGTGGATAGTTTTTATGAAGAGATTTCTAGACTTAAGACATGTATAGAAGAAAAGAATATGATCATTGATACTCTACAACTTCAAATTGATGAAAAAGAAAAATATCTTGAAAAGTTAGAAGGTGAAATTGTTGACCTTAGAAAAGAAATTGAGAAAACAAAGGCTATTAATCTTAAGTTTGTCAAAGGATCTGAAACTCTGGATGAGATCATCAATGTACAACGTTCTCCGTTAAACAAGACAGGTCTGGGGTATAATGGAGAAACATCTCAAGCATCCACCTCAAAGAGTTATCTTGATGTAGCAAGAAGGAATGAGCAAAAGCACAATGGAGAGCACCAGGTAAACCAAGGACGAATTACATCAAGAACGAACAAAGACTATCAGGTAAACCAGGGGCAATCTGTCTTAAGGATGAACAAAAGCTACAACTAGCCACAGGTAAAATCTTCTCAATTTTCTTCAAGAATGGATGAAAATAGAAATTACAATCATTTGGCCGGTAGATTTGATAATCGCAGAAGTTTCTTCAATGGGCAATGTTTCTCTTGCCATAACTTCGGTCACAAAGCAGCTCAATGTGTTGCATATAAAACAATCATGACTAGAGAAGCTCAAAAACAAAGAAGTATGATCGGGATTACAAAAAGGACCTATAACAAATTTTCGGCTCTTGAAAATGAAGTTGAATGTTCTATTTGCAATAAATTTTGTCATGAAGATTCTGAATGCAGGAGCAGGTTTCAGCAGACAAAGGAACAAGCCTCAAGCACCAGAACATGGAGAATAAAGGAACCACAAACAGAAAGATGTGGGATAGCATTTTATGCAGAAGGACAAGAAAATCTATGGTACATTGACAGTGGATGTTCGAAACATATGACAGGTGATAAAGAAAAACTTGAATCATATTCTGCTTTAGAAAAGGGAAAGAAAGTTTCTTTTGGAAATGATACTCCTGCAACTATAAAAGGAAAAGGCACTGCTCAGTTAAAAGAAAAGGTCAAAGCTGGAAATGTTTTGTATGTTGATGGATTGAAGCATAATCTTCTAAGTGTCAGCCAGATGTGTGATCAAGGAACCGAGGTGATATTTAGATCAAACGGATGTCGTGTTCGTGATCTTGATATAGGTGAAACAGTGATCAAAGGTAGAAGAACTCCAAATAATCTATACATATTTGAAGAAGGACAACAACAATGCTATTTGAGCAAGGATGATGAACACTGGTTATGGCACCGGAGGTTGGGGCATCTAAGCTTTTCACAAATAAGGAAAGCATGCAAATATCAGGCAGTTCGTGGTCTTCCAGATATCAAAATTCCAGACAACACCATATGCAAATCATGTCAGTTTGGAAAGCAAACCAGAACTAACTTTCCAGAGAAGGAAGGATCAGCTAGCATGCCTCTTGAGCTAGTCCATACAGATATATGTGGTCCATTTAGGAAAAGGACACCTCGAGGAGAAGAATACTTGATATTATTCATTGACGATTTCTCCAGGTTTGTTTGGTTAGGACTTATGAAGCACAAAGACGAAGCATTCGAGAAATTCAAATCCTTCAAAGCCTTGGTTGAAAATGAATCAGGTTACAAAATTAAGTGCCTCAGGTCTGACAGAGGTGGGGAGTTTACCTCAAATGAATTTTTCGATTTCTGTGAAGAACATGGGATAAGAAGAGAATTCTCTACAGCTAGAAATCCTCAGCAAAATGGAGTGGTGGAAAGGATGAACAAAACAGTCCAACAAATGGCTCGTGCTATGCTGGATGAGTCTGGAACTCCCGAAACTTTCTGGGGTGAAGCCACATATGCTGCGGTTGTTATTCTCAACAAAACAAATGTCCGAGTGAACAACACTCAAACTCCTCATGAGCTCTGGTATGGTGAGACTCCTTCGGTAAAGCACTTCAAAATCTTTGGGAGCAAATGCTATATTAAGAATACTGATGAGCAACTTGGAAAACTTGAACCTAGAGCAGATGAAGGCATTCTTCTTGGTTATTCTCCACACAGCAAAGCATATAAGTGCTACAATAAAAGACTTGGAAGAATTGTTGACAGTATTGATGTAGTGGTTGATGAAAAGGGATACATTCCTAGGCAAGTAAATCATGAAAATATCGAAGAAGATGAAGAAGAAGAACCTCAAGGAGCACCAGAGGAACAGATAAGAATAGAAGAGAAGACTCCATCCTGGTACGTTCAGAAGAATCATCCAGAATCTCAGATTTTGGGGCAGAAAGAAGCAGGTATACAAACAAGAAGAACAATTGCAGAAGCTTCAAGCTATTTGGCATTACTCTCCTCCACTGAACCACAAAATGTAAAAGAGGCATGCAAAGATGAATATTGGGTCAAAGCAATGGATGAAGAACTTGAGCAGATTGAAAAGAACAACACTTGGGAGTTGGTTCCTAGACCAAAGGATAAGAATCTTATAGGGACAAAATGGGTCTTCAAAAATAAGTTGAATGAAAATGGGGAAGTAATTAGAAACAAGGCAAGACTTGTTTGTAAAGGGTATGCACAGCAAGAAGGAATAGATTTTGAGGAAACTTTTGCTCCTGTTGCAAGACTTGAGGCCATCCGAGTGTTCCTTGCTCTCTCAAGCTTTCAAAAGTTCAAAGTATTTCAAATGGACGTGAAATCAGCCTTTCTGAATGGAGACTTAGAAGAAGAAGTATACATTGAGCAGCCAGATGGGTTCATTCTTGGAAATGATCCAAATCTTGTATGCAGATTGAAAAAGGCTCTCTATGGTCTTAAACAAGCTCCAAGGGCTTGGTACTATCGTTTGGACAAATATCTTCATCAACAAGGTTTTTCAAAAGGATCAACAAATAGCAATCTTTATATAAAAATTGAAAATGATAAATTGCTAATACTTGTTGTGTATGTAGATGACATTATCTTTGGCAGCAATGAAGAATCTACGAGTCAAAGCTTTGCCTTGGTGATGCAGAAAGAATTTGAAATGTCCTTGGTTGGAGAATTGACATATTTTCTTGGCCTACAAATCCAACAAAAGGAAGGAGGGATCACCTTGTCTCAAACCAAGTATCTCAAGCAGATTTTGAAGAAATATGGCATGGAAGATGCAAAACCAGTATGTACACCCATGGTCACAGGATGTAGCCTCAGTGCAAATGATGAATCAGCAGCAATACATCAACTAACCTACAGATCTATGATTGGAAGTCTACTTTATTTGACAGGTACCCGACCAGACATCATGCATGCAGTGGGAATAGTTAGAAGATTTCTGGCAATTCCAAAGGAAACTCATCTTCAGGCAGTAAAGAGAATCTTCAAATATCTTCAAGGGACTCAAAATTATGGCTTATGGTATCCTAGAGATACAGATCTCACACTTCATCCTTATACTGATGCAGATTGGGCCGGAAGCGTGGATGGCAGGAAGAGCACAAGTGGTGGTGCATTCTTTATGGGTTCCAGATTAGTATCTTGGTTTAGTAAGAAACAGAGTTCGATTGCGTTGTCTACAGCTGAAGCAGAATATGTTGCTACTGCATCTTGCTGCACTCAACTCCTTTGGATGATGCAGACCCTACAGGATTTTCAAATCACTTATACACCACCTATCTCCATCTTATGTGATAATATAAGTGCAATCAGCATTTCAAAGAACCCAGTCATGCACTCAAAAACCAAGCACATACCAATCAAGTATCACTTTCTCCGGGAACAAGTGCTTGAACAAAAGGTCAAGTTGGAGTATCTTCCTTCTAAGGAACAGGTTGCTAATATACTCACCAAACCATTGCCTAGGGAGACCTTTGAATACCTCAGGCAAAAGCTGGGGGTTGTTGATGTATCATCTTGTTGTTGAATCTCTTCTGATTGTTGGTTGTACGCAAGGTTCATCTGAAGTATATGCGTACATTGGTCGAAGATCGAATGGCACAGGTTCAGGGGGAGCATATCATGCATTGTTGGCATTATGGAGGAAGTACAGAAGGAGATCATGGATGCTGGTCTGAATATTGCTACAATACGTCTCTATCTCTTTCATGATGTATAAGTCTTGGTTCTTCTTGAAGAACATCTTTTGCAGATCTTTCCTACAGTCAGGGGGAGCATGAACAACACATTTCAGAAAGAGCAGAGCTTTCAGCATGTAGCATGAACAAATTGGTACACCTTGGCATATACAAAGGGGGAGCTCATTCAGAGATTTCAACAGGTACTCAGGGGGAGTATGAATAGCGGAATGCCTTTCTAGGAAAGAGAATATCTTGGTTCGCCCTTTGCCCTTGATGTCAAAGGGGGAGAGTGATTTGGTATTGTTGCCATCAAGTCCAAAGGGGGAGATTGTTGGCATTATGAGACAAGTGTTGTCCTTGATGGCGAATCACACAAATGATAAATTATAGTGCAGCAAATTTATTTGATAAATTATAGTGCAACAAAGTTTCCTTCATGTAGAGAAAAGTTCACTCACTTTTATGCAGAGAAAGGTTTATTCCATGTAGAGAAAAGTTCACGCACTTTTATGCAGAGAAAAGTTTATTCCATGTAGAGAAAAGTTCACGCACTTTTATGCAGAGAAAAGTTTATTTCATGTAGAGAAAATTTCACGCACTTTTATGCAGAGAAGAGTTTATTTCATGTAGAGAAATGTTCACGAACTTTTATGCAGAGAAAATTTTATTTCATGTAGAGAAAAGTTTACGCACTTTCATGCAAGAGAAAAGTTCACACACTTTCATGGTTGGTTCATGGTATTAGTCCGACAGTTTTTGATCCTATGGTTTTGGTCTGTGGTATTGCATCCAAAAGTGTTGATCTCATGCACTTTCATGGTTGGTTCATGGTATTAGTCCGACAGTTTTTGATCCTATGGTTTTGGTCCATGGTATTGCATCCAAAAGTGTTGATCTCACGCACTTTCATGGTTGGTTCATGGTATTAGTCCAACAGTTTTTTTGATCCTATGGTTTTGGACCGTGGTATTGAGAAAGGACTAAGGCTATAAAATAGGAAGGAGATCATTTGGCAAAGCATCTTCTGAATTATTGAATATCTGATAAAGTGCTAGATCTGGAATATGGTGATTGGGTTATGGTGCTGATCTGGATCTGAATGAAGAAGGAACCTGAGCGTAAGGAGAAGGATAAGTTCTATTGATGGGTCAAAATCTTAAGGCTGGAATAGTGGTATGTGGCACACGCTTGATCTATAAATCTAATAATCTGGGTCTGAATTATTGATGCATGTTTTATTGTACACATGTTATGATCTGGGTATGTCTGATGTATGGAACAACTGCAAAGTTATAAGGAAATATTTGCAGATCTGTATGCGGGTTGGCTTTGGTGAAATCAGAGATTGATGTTGCAAGTGTAGTTGATGGGTTTTTGATGTTCTTAGATCCAGTCTGAAAATTAATGAAAAGTGGTCCTTGAAAGAAAAGAAGTAAGGGGTTGTAGCTCCCTTCCAGGAGAGACTGGAAAACGAGAGAGAGAGTTGTAGCTCGCTGCAGGTTGTAGCCTGCGTACTAGTAAAGGACTGCACTAGTACAAAATCATTGTAAAAGGAGTTTCTTATTAAAAGAAGATAGAGACATATTGCAGCAGGTGGTTTTCACCCACATTGGGTTTCCACCTTATATCTGGTGTTCTTTTGTGTGACTATTTTCTTTTCTTGTTCCTGCTCATTATTTTATGATACTGACATACAAAGTAATGATCAATATTTGAAGAATTATTCAAAGTAAAAATAAAGAAGATATATTGAAAAGAATTTGATAATACTGATTCACCCCCCCTCTCAGTATTATTTCCAACAACTCTCTCCTTGTGTTATGCCATAGAAAGCTTCTGAAAATAATGATCATGATTATGAAGACTATGTGATTGGATTTGACCTTGTAAACCTTCAATGTCTTTCTCAATGTCTTTAGCAACTTCATCCAAACATTTCATCTTATCTTCCATATTGCACTGAAATGATTTTAGATAAGAAGACAAGGAAAAAGAAAAATTTTCATCTATTTCTTCATTAATATGATCATCATTCCATTTTTTGAAACCTTGAATTGAAGGAAAGTTTGCCACCAAATCTGATCTATCTATCCATTCCTCCAAAAACATAAACCAAAAGTCTTCAAATGACTTAATGGATTTGGCAGGAAAACTTTCAATCCACCGTTTACATTTCCCTTGAAATGAATCATAGAACAACATAATGCAAACATCCTCATGTTTAACTCTAAGAGGCTCGATAAAATCACAGAAATCTGATATATGCTTCAAATTTAAACTCAAATCTTCTCCGTTGAATTTTGGACCATTCCTTAGAAAATATGCATCCTTGGGAAAATGATTTTGGAAACCATGAGTTCCTGAAAAATTTATGCATGCATAACTTGAAAGAAGAATGGTAGCATCTCGGTCCTTCATAACTCCAGTGAAATCACCATGAATCTATGAATTTCGAATTCTTCAACAATGGAGTCACCAAGGTAGACTGCAGCCTCGAAAATTCTTATGAGCTCCTGCTACCTTCAGAAGTTCAGACTCTGATTTCGGGAATGAATAATCTTCAGACTCCTGGCAGACGCACCAAAATTTTATCTCAAAATCAGACCCTAGAAGGCTGCAGACCAGGAAGAATTCAAGTAACTGTTTCAAACCAATCTTTTAGCTAAGGCTTAGCCTCCTTAGCCTGAGAGGGCTCTCTCAAAGGATTTAAGGTTTGTGATTATAATTGAGATGGCTAACTCTTTATAAAACAAATAAGAATGAGGCTGGTAAAATCTAAATTAACAAGCATCCATTGGGCTCATGGAGTCATATGTTATTTAGCGTCAATAGTGAATTGGCTTTGCAATAAAATCAAGGCATTCAGACTTCGATATAGATAAAGTACAACATACACAAAAGGGACAGTATTTGAGCATATGAAGGAAATTAGAACACTGCAAGTGATTTCTAAGTAATCAAGTACTCACAATACTGTATACAACATGAAAGACAACAAGAGGAATTCATACATTGAAGTCATTATGATTCTTGAGCAGCAAAAGTCATTTTCTGTATTACCAAAAGAAAGAGAGTCTTTACATAAGCTTGACAACAGAGCCTTTTTACATAAATTTCCAACCCTTATTACATTTCCTTTTCTCCTATTTATAGAATTCATCTCCCTGACTGAGTTTCCTCCTTAAACATTAATGGAACTTGAAAACTACTTCTAATAAAACCTATTAACCCTTTAACTAACTAATAAATACAACTGACTACTAATTGACAGTTCTAGAAACCTAAAACAATTAGGATTCTAATTCTACATCATGCTAAACATAGCATTTATTACAATCAAGATTTATTCCCTAACAAGTGGTCTCTTTTAGTTTGGCTGTGGTAGGTGTTTGTAGCTGCTTGCTGGCCTTTAATGTCATATCCTTTTACCTCTGCTGAGAAATAGGAAACTGCCCCTATTCTATGCTTTTGGTTTCCTTAAAGATAATGGAAAGTAATTAACCATGGTGATATTCTTGAATTAGTCAATCTATTCATGGGGTGCCACGTCCTTCGTGTGTTGTAAGACTTTCCCATGTACATGTGTGCTGACAAAATCTTTTAATGTTGATTGAAAATTCCTTCAAAATTTGGTTGACTAAACGTTAATTATGCAACTTTAACAGTTTCATAGCACGCTACGAAACTACTGTGCATTATGCGTCTTTACCAGTAGTTTCATAGCGCGCTACGAAACTGCTGAAAACACTGTTTAAAATCAAAGTCTGACTGACTTGAGCCTCATTTATCTTGACATATCCCTTTCAACTGTCTTGAAGCTATTCAAACTGAATATATATATGGACCCCATTCTTGAAGGCATGTATGCAATATGCAACGTTGGCATCTGTGAAAGAATCTTCAAGTAACAAGGAGGAAGAGATGTATGCCAATCATTGGCAATGAAGACAACATCCTCTCCATAAGGTCCACTAAAGTGTTCATTGCTTGAGAGAATAAGAATCCTTGGAGCTTCAATAGCTTGCTGACATAAGAGGCTAAAACGAAGTTCATTGTCTTCGTAGTCCAACTGAGTATGTCAGATTTCTAGTATTAAAGAAAAATACATCAGGGCCCTCTTCAGTATAATGTTTTGGACTTCATGGCAAGACCTGTAAACATAATTTTGCACATATTCCAGATGATGAAACTATGCATGTATAGTTTTTTCAGACCTATGGTGCATTTGTGAGATTAACTCCTCCAGTATTGGATTGCTGATCATCTAGTCGACCAGTGTAAGGATTGCAAAGTGTAGGCACTAGAGGACCAGATTGATTAGAATAAAGAGGGCCAGCATTTGGCGGAAAGTTACTATTAGCAACAGTACCTAGCACCTTGTTCACAACTGTTACCACTTTATTGGTTACTGTTTTGCTCTGATTTAAAGATTTTTCAGCTGTTGCCACATCTACACAAGGCAGAATGCGGTCAAGGACGGTATCTTCTATTGCAGGTGCTTCAGTGTAAACATTTTTCCAATTCTTTCCATATGCCTCCACATAACACCAATCAGGAATATCTGTTGTGCCAACCATTAATGAGAGATTACACATAGGACTCTAGACAGTTGCAACAACAAACCTATCTGGTGCCTAGCCAATTAAATAGGTTGCAATAATTCCCTCAGTTATCTAAGATTTCGTTAGAATACCATCTGGATCACATGTCGCAAGCCAACCAATCTGCCAACCAGGAACCATCCATTTCTTCGATATGCTCCCAAGAGTAATTACTGGTACAGTTGATGCAAAGAATGCCTAGTCAATTAAATAGGTTGCAATAATGCCCTCAGTTATCTGATATTTCCTCAGAATACCATCTGGATCACATGTCGCAAGCCAACCAATTCACCAACCAGGAACCATCCATTTCTTCGATATGCTCCCAAGAGTAATTACTGGTATAGTTGATGCAAAGAATACCATTGGAATGAAAGGCTTCTCACCAAAGACAATATGAGAATATACTCCATCTGAGATTATTAACAAACCCTTTAGCTGTCTCTGCAACCTTAGTGTTACTGGGAATAGTGTCTATACAGAACTGCTAATCCCACTAAGGGGTGGTAGCAACCTTAGAAACAAACAGAGTAAAGTTATTCTTGTATTCCTTTATGACTAAATAGGTAAGAGAAGAATGGAGGGACCAACCTCAATCTTGCGCTTGGTTCCTCTCTCTTCTGATAGACTCTTGCTACTTGCTCCCTTGCCAGCCCAGCTTCAAAGGGTGCCTGTGGAATCAAAGCAGCACAAGACTATACGAGAACATAGATCTACTAGCATAAAAAATATAAGATCAGATGTATATTGACCACATACAAACATATATCATAAAATATGCAAGGACATGGAGGAAAACTTGAACAACTTTATTGATATCAAGAAAAGTACAGGGGAGGATTACAACCAATTGTTCTGACCCAGTGTCATCCTCTCAGCAAGAATCCCTTCTTCACCTCACGAAAATCTTAGATCACTCAACACTATGATGTTGCAGCAAGAAACCAACAACACTTCCTTACAAGATACAAAATTCCAGCCTCCGGATCTCTGGGATGAGGGATTCATATATAGATGTTTGAAGGGAGAGTGAGTCAGCTTCTGGGGTTTGATTAGTTTCTTCTCTCTGATAGTTCTTGATGCCATTTGGAGAATGATGATCTCTTACTCATCCCTAGGCAAAATCAGGGAGGCAAGTGTCACAGGAGAAGCTTCTGGAAGATTCCATGATTTTCCACCTCGCACATTGCCTCTGCCATTTGTCCATTCTCGCCCATCGCACCCCATAGAAGGGCTTTCCCACATGCATCACACCCTCTATGATTATTTAGGTGGGATGCATCGCACTTTGTCCATGGAGCAGGTGGGATGGTCCAGTTTTGACCAGTTCTGAGTAGTTTTTCATGGAGAACTTCTGAGAGGTGATGTAATCAGCTGACCTTGTTCTTTTAGGGGTTGGAACAACACTTTTAGGGACTTAGGATCCCTTGGTTTATGGACATTTAGGATTGGGGTTGTAGTTCCCAAAAATGTCTATAACAGTTTCCCCCTAAAGCATGAGGTCACTAATTAATTTTTTGATGTCGAGTGAAATGCTTTATCATGAGGATCCGAAGTTTTTCGAGCTAGAAGGTGACCTGTAATAAGATACAATACAACACATTATATTCATAATATTTTTCATTTCCTGGCTTAGTCGGGCATTCCCATGCTCAACTTTATAAATTCATTTTAATGTACATAGGACAGACAATCATCTGAGTGCAGATTGATGATTCTGGTAGAGCCATCATCCCTTAGGTTGGATGATTATCTGTGCAGCAATGATGTACACTGGATGTCTTTATTTCCTGAATGTATTTGGCAGCCCGAATGGATGAAACTAGATCCAAGGTCTTCAATCTCGTTCGATCTTCACTCGAAGTACAAGTCAATCCATGTGAGAAATGTTCTGGAGTCGAACATGGAAAGACATTGCCTAATTACTAGCCAATGATGTAAGCTGTTAACAGGCACGAGAGGAATCACCAATAATGATGATGACCCTCAAGGTACTGCAGTACAATTTTCCTGGTGTGAAAGAGGGACTTGGTGTCGAACACCATGCAAAGTCTTCCGGTCGAAGGCCAGTGATGTAAACCTGTCGCCGAAAGTGAGAAACTTGCCATTGAGGCATGCAAGCTTCAAAGTACTGGAAGGGTTGTTCCTAAATCAGCTTCTTGGATAATGAGCTGATGTTGACAAGAAGTGATCTGTCATAGGAGGGCCTTAATGAATCCCAAATCTATGACATGGAACGGAGCAAATGATTTTAGAAAAGGTGAAAACGACTTGAGGATACAAGGTTCAAGATGGCGGTCATGAAAATATGGAGGATGAATATGTTGCAGTGGATGAGACACAGGTGAATCCTCTGAGTGACTTCTCTTGAACATATCGGCGACACTGTCATGATGGATTGGTAGCATTAACCCCAAATACGGATGGTGTGATGGGACCATGGTGAAGTGACCGTGTGTTAGTGCTCAAATCTGCCTCAGGCTGAGGAAGGCAAAACTTGAGGCCACATCAAACCACGCTCAACCTCGTAGCTAGCCCTACGAGGACAGGAGAGGGCTCTCTCCAGGTCTATCTCGGCAAAAGGTCTTCAAAAGGGCTGAGATGACTCAAAATTAATACTGATTTTAGGCTAGTAAAGAGATAGGAAAGTTTGATTTAAAAAATTTGGGTTTTTGTTGGAGAAATGGGAAAAACAATTTTTGGGTCCGGGGATAAGGCCAGATCTTTGCAGAATTCGAGTTGGGGCGAGGTAGGCAGTAGTCTTGATGCTTTTGATCATGTGTATGGGTGGATCAGAACGACAAGGAGCTAAAGAGGGCAAGGGAGAACATGGATCCTCTCCAAACTGGCGAAAACATGTAAAACTAAACAAATTTAAAGGCAGAGCACTGTAAACAATGGATTCAACCTCATTTACTCATTCATTTAGTTTCAGAAGCATAAGAAGGGAATGGCATACATTAAACATGAATGAACTTACAATAAACTGAGAGAAAACACCATCAAGAACTGAAAGCCACAAGAATCCCAACAGGTGTTGCAAACCTCTAATCTTTCCTTAGCCAAAATATGAAAAATATGTACAATAGTGTGCCAAAATCTTCCCAAGAGTCCAACCATTGCTACTGATTGAAAATTTACATAATACAGACCATGACAACCCATTCCCTAGCCTCTAGGGGTTGAGCTCCTCCTTCTAGGAGCTGTTTCAACCAATTCTAAACAAGGAACTGAAATATAAGTAGTCAAACAACTAACCCCTATATGCTAGGAAACTGATTCAGTCATTAAATTTTTGTTATTTTGTGAATGAATCATCTAGAATAGGTAAATAAGTACAAAATTTACATCATGTACATTAAATTACATCAATCTGGGTCAAAAATCATGTCAAGAGGTGAAACTGGTCATAACTGGTCGAATTCCTGAGCTGGCAAGCGAAAAATTGACCAAAATCTGTACGCATAGTGCCCCTGAGCCATACGCGTAGCGCGCCTTTCAGCCTGATTTTGAGGCACTTCCTAGGATCCAAATTGAGCTCATGATAGCTCGTTCGAAAGCCCTAGATTTCTACTTTCCAACCCAAGAGGAATTTTTCAATTTGGAGCTCATTTTCCCCTCCAAAACTTCATTCTCCCGGAAGTACTTCCTGCTGGTGCAAAAGGTGGCAGCAAGGTGGTTTTCATGGTGTTTTTGTGCCTTTTGATCATCCATAACTTGATGAAATGCTTCAGAAATAACTGAGCATGCATAACTTACCATGAAAAACTCAAAAATATAAAGTTTTCCTCCAGCAAGTGTCCCAATCAAAAGCGAGCGCGTCGACGCGCTACTTGTATAGCTAAAACATCTGTTTTTAGGCCAAAATATTTCAAAATGACAAAAATGTTGGAAATAATACTGAGAGGGGGGGTGAATCAGTATTATCAAGCAATTTACCAAATCTTCCTTATTTGATCTTTTGAATTATTCTTGCATATCAGTACCATAAAATAATGAGCATGAATAAAGAAAATAGACAGTCACACCAAAGAACACAAGATGTAAGGTGGAAACCCAATGCGGGAGAAAACCACCTGCTGCAATATGTCTCTATCTTCTTTCAAGAAATTCTTTTTACAATGATTTTGTACTGGTGCAGTCCTTTACCAGCACGCAGGCTGCAACCTGCAGAGAGCTACAACTCTCTCTCGTTTTCCAGTCTCTCCTGGAAGGGAGCTACAACCCCCTACTTCTTTTCATGAAGAATCAAATGATCAACAAGTATACAACAGATACAGTCCACTACAGATATCAGATCAGTAATTACAGAAATAACCCAGAACACCTTATGAACAGAAATATACAGTCAACAGATCATCTTAAGACAGGGACGCATATTTTCTTTCTGTGACCTGCGACTGGACGCAGTCTACCTTCCACTGTTCTGCGTGCCGACGCACTGTTCCTCTATGCTTTGCTGCGACCGGCGCACCCAGAAACACAATCGCGCCGCGTCTTTTGCTTCAGGGACGCACCCAATAACACAGTCGCGCCGCGTCCTTTGCCTCAGAGACGCACCTGAGCGTTTACTGTACTGCGTCCCGGCGCACTTTCCCTTCACTGAACCTACGTCCCTTCGGATATAAAAGATATGAGGACTTCAGAACCAACCCAAACACTCAGATCCACAGATCTGATCATGCGCCATAGAGATCACAGTCCATTAGAAGATTCGCCTTCATAGATCTGGACTAGATCTCACCAAAAGATATTCAACCAAGATGATGCTTAATCAAATGAACTCCTTTGCTTTATATAGGCAAGCTTCTCCCCAAAACATGGAACAAAACCACGAGCCGACACCATAGAAACACAAAACCGTCGGCTAGATACCACACAAGAAACCCCCACGTGCTTTTCTCTGCCTTGAAATGTGTGCACTGGGCGGACGCACCTCCTGAACGGCTGGCCTGCGTCCCTGGACACGGGTTCTGTATGGTATACCTGCGGGGACGCACTTGCTGAACATATTTCCTGCGTCCTTCTTGATTTATCACCTGAATGGGTTTGCCATCAAGGACAACACCTAAATCATAATGCCAACAATCTCCCCCTTTGGACTTGATGGCAACCACATAATCTTCAGCTTCATTCTCCCCCTTTGACATCAAGGGCAAAGGGTATGCTCCCCCTATGCTCATGCATCTCCAGATCTGTAACCAGAAATCCATCATGAAGGAGATAGAGACATATTGCAGCTATTTCCAAGATCTCCTTCTCCATAATGCCAACAATGCATTATGTGCTCCCCCTGAGCCTATACCACCAATAGGAAGATGATCAACAGTAAGATGATGCATCAACAACCCCCAGCTTTTGCCTGAGGTATTCAAAAGTGTCCCTGGGCAACGGTTTGGTGAAAATATCAGCAACTTGTTCCTTAGAAGGAACATACTCCAACTTGACCTTCTATTCAAGTACTTGTTCCCGGAGAAAATGGTACTTGATTGGTATGTGCTTGGTTTTTGAATGCATAACCGGATTCTTTGAGATGCTGATTGCACTTGTGTTGTCACATAAGATAGGGATTGGAGGAGTACAAGTGATTTGATAATCCTGCAAATTCTGCATCATCCAAAGGAGTTGGGTGCAACAAGATGCAGCAGCAACATATTCTGCTTCAGCTGTAGACAAGGCAATTGAACTCTGTTTCTTGCTGAACCAAGAGACCAGTCTGGGACCCATAAAGAACGCACCACCACTTGTGCTTTTCCTGTCATCCACGCTTCCGGCCCAATCTGCATCTGTATAGGCATGAAGAGTAAGATCTGTATCTCTAGGATACCATAAGCCATAATTTTGAGTCCCTTGAAGATATTTGAAAATTCTCTTCACTGCTTGAAGATGAGTCTCCTTCGGATTTGCCTGAAATCTTCCAACTATTCCAACTGCATGCATGATGTCTGGTCGGGTACCTGTCAAATATAGTAAACTTCCAATCATAGATCTGTAGGTTGGTTGATGTACTGCTGCAGATTCATCATTTGCACTGAGACTACATCCTGTGACCATGGGTGTACATACTGGTTTTGCATCTTCCATGCCATATTTCTTCAAAATCTGCTTGAGATACTTGGTTTGAGATAAAAAGATTCCTCCTTCCTTCTGTTGGATTTGCAAACCAAGGAAATATGTCAGTTCTCCTAGCAAGGACATTTCAAATTCTTTCTGCATGACTGAGGCAAAGCTTTGACTCATAGCTTCTTCATTACTGCCAAAAATAATGTCATCTACATACACAACAAGTATTAGCAATTTGTCATTTTCAACTTTTATATACAGATTGCTATCTGCTGAACCTTTTAAGAAACCTTGTTGATGAAGATATTTGTCCAACCGGTAGTACCAAGCCCTTGGAGCTTGTTTGAGACCATAGAGAGCCTTTTTCAATCGGCATACAAGATTTGGATCATTTCCAAGAATGAACCCATCTGGCTGTTCAATGTACACTTCTTCTTCCAAGTCTCCATTCAAAAAGGCTGATTTCACATCCATTTGAAATACTTTGAAGTTCTGAAAACTTGAGAGAGCAAGGAACATTCGGATGGCCTCAAGTCTTGCAACAGGAGCAAAAGTTTCTTCAAAGTCTATTCCTTCTTGCTGCGCATACCCTTTACAAACGAGTCTGGCTTTGTTTCTAATTACTTCTCCATTTTCATTCAATTTATTTTTGAAGACCCATTTTGTTCCAATAACATTCTTATCTTTTGGTCTAGGAACCAGCTCCCAAGTGTTGTTCTTTTCGATTTGCTCAAGTTCTTCATCCATTGCTTTCACCCAACATTCATCTTTGCATGCCTCTTTCACATTTTGTGGTTCGGTGGAGGAAAGTAATGCCAAATAGCTTGAAGCTTCTGCAACTGTTCTTCTAGTTTGTATACCTGCTTCTTTTTGTCCCATGATCTGAGATTCTGGATGGTTCTTCTGAACATATCTGGATGGAGTCTTTTCTTCTATTCTTGTCCGTTCTTCTGCTTCTTCGTGAGGTTCTTCTTGAGATTCTTCTTGAGGTTCTTCTTCTTCATCATTCTGTTTTTGAGGGTAGCTCTCATCTTCTTCGATGTCTTCACGATGTATTTGCCTAGGAATATATCCCTTTTCATCAACCACTACATCAATGCTGTCAACAATTCTGCCAAGTCTTTTATTGTAGCATTTGTATGCTTTGCTATGTGGAGAATAGCCAAGAAGAATGCCTTCATCTGCTCTAGGATCAAGTTTGCCAAGCTGCTCCTCAGTATTCTTGATATAGCATTTGCTCCCAAATATTTTGAAGTGCTTTACCGAAGGAGTTTTACCACTCCAGAGCTCATGAGGGGTTTGAGTGCTGTTCACCCGGACATTTGTCTTGTTGAGAATAATAACCGCAGTATGTGCAGCCTCACCCCAGAAGGTTGCGGGGGTTCCTGATTCATCAAGCATAGCACGAGCCATTTGTTGGATTGTTCTGTTCATTCTTTCAACAACTCCATTTTGCTGAGGCGTTCTAGCTGTAGAGAATTCTCTCCTTATCCCATGTTCATCACAGAAATCGAAAAATTCATTTGAAGTAAATTCCCCACCTCTGTCAGATCTGAGGCACTTAATTTTGTGACCTGATTCATTTTCAGCCAAGGCTTTGAAGGTTTTGAATTTTTCGAATGCTTCATCTTTGTGCTTCATAAGTCCTAACCAAACAAACCTGGAGAAATCGTCAATAAATAATATCAAGTATTCCTCTCCTCTAGGTGTTCTTTTTCTGAATGGTCCACATACATCTGTATGTACTAGCTCAAGAGGCATGCTGGCTGATCCTTCTTTCTCTGGAAAGTTAGTTCTGGTTTGTTTTCCAAACTGACATGATCTGCATATGGTGTTGTCAGGAATTTTGATATCTGGAAGATCGCGAACTGCCTGATATTTGCAAGCTTTCCTTATTTGTGAGAAGCTTAGATGTCCCAACCTTCGATGCCATAACCAGTGCTCTTCATTCTTGCTTAGATAGCATTGTTGTTGTCCTTCATCAAATATGTATAGATTATTTGGAGTTCTCTTTCCTTTGAGAACTGTTTTACCTGTATCAAGATCACGAACAAGGCATCCATTTGATCTGAATATAACCTCGGTTCTTTGATCACACATCTGGCTGACACTTAGAAGATTATGCTTCAATCCATCAACAAACAAAACATTTCCAGCCTTAACATCTTCTTTTAAAGGAGCAATACCTTTTCCTTTTATAGTTGCAGGAGTATCATTTCCAAAAGAGACTTTCTTTCCCTTTTCTAAATTAGAATAAGACTCAAGTTTTTCTTTATCACCTGTCATATGCTTCGAACATCCACTGTCAATGTACCATAGATTTTCTTGTCCTTCTGCATAAAATGCTATCCCACATCTTTCTGTTTGAGGTTCCTTTATTCTCCATGTTTTGGCGCCTGAGGCTTGTTCCTTTTTCTGCTCTTGTACCTTTCTTTCCGGAAACCTGCTTCTGCATTCAAAGTCTTTATGTCCAAAATTATTGCAAATAGAACATTCAACTTCATTTTCAAGAGCTGAAAAGTTGTTATAGGTCCTTTTTGTAATCCCTGTCATACTTCTTTGTTTTTGAGCTTCCCTAGTCATGATTGTTTTATACGCAACACATTGAGCTGCTTTGTGACCAAAGTTATGGCAAGAAAAGCATTGTCCATTGAAGAAGCTTCTGCGATTATTGGATCTACCAGCCAACTGATTGTAATTTCTATTTTCATCTATTCTTGAATCAAATTGAGAAGATTTTACCTGTGGCTGGTTGTGGCTTTTGTTCACCCTTAAGCTGGATTGCCCCTGATAGTTTCTGCTTGACATTTGTCCCTGCTTTACCTGATGATCTTCCTTGTGCTCTTGCTCATTTCTTCTTGCTGCATCAAGATAACTTTTTGAAGTGGATGCTTGAGAAGTTTCTCCATTATAGCCCAAACCTGTCTTATTTAGTGGAGACCGCTGCACACTGATAATCTCATCCAAAGTTTCAGATCCTTTGACAAACTTGAGATTAATAGTTTTTGTTTTCTCAATTTCTTTTCTAAGGCCAACAATTTCACCTTCTAATTTTTCAAGATGTTTTTCCTTTTCATCAATTTGGAATTGTAGAGTATCAATAATCATGTTCTTTTCTTCTATGCATCTCTTGAGTCTAGTAATTTCATCATAAAGGTTATCCACATCTACAGCATCCTCATAATCATCATCTTCAAATGCCATTAACAACCTATATTTATTACCTTGTTCATCTTCATCACTGTTTGACAAGCCATCACTATCTTCATGGGTGTAGTAGCTTTTCTTATTTGCGCTTTGTTTCTTGTTCCATCTAACTGGTTCCTTTCCTTTATCCTTATAAGAGCATTTTGCAGCATAATGACCTACTCTTCCACAAGCAAAGCATTTGAAAGGTAGCTTACCTCTGAACCTTCCAGAACCTCTTTGAAGATTTCTGACAAAATTTGATTCTTCTTCCTCTTCTTCTGGATCATGGCTTGCTTCATAGTAATCTTCTTTGCCTGATGTTTTAAAAGCAGCCTCCCTTCTGTCTGATGGTCCTCCCTTTCTCATTTCATAAGCAGTTAGAATTCCATGTAGCTGAGACATAGTAAGAACACGGAGATTTTCTTTTTCTTCTATTGCAGATACTTTGGATTCAAACTTGGGGGATAATGATCTTAGAATCTTTTGAACTACTAGAGACTCCTTTACTTCTTCACCCAAATTTTTCATACAATTTACAATCTCATCTACCCGAAGAAAATAATTAGCCACACTTTCATCATTATACATCTTGAGAGTCTCATATTGAATTCTGAGAGTTTGAAGTTTGGCTTGTTTTACCTGTTCATCTCCTTCATAGCTTGTGATCATTTTGTCCCATATTTCTTTTGCTGATTTGAAGTGCATTACCTTCATGAATTCTGTTTGGGATATACTTCCTAATAGAGTACTAACTGCTTTTGCATTTGTTTCATACTTCTTTTTCTCAGCTGGATCTGTAGGAGTAGCTGAAGGAAAAGCATAGCCTGTTTCTACAATGTCCCAAACTTCAGTACCAAGAGATTGAAGATATGCAGTAACTCTTACCTTCCAATAATTGAAGTTTGTCCCATCAAAAACTGGTGGCTTGATTGATGCTTCTCTCTCGTAGTTGCTCATGATGAACGATCTACCTTCAAGCGATCAAGCTTTTCTGAAGGACCTGCTCCGATACCAATTGTTGGAAATAATACTGAGAGGGGGGGTGAATCAGTATTATCAAGCAATTTACCAAATCTTCCTTATTTGATCTTTTGAATTATTCTTGCATATCAGTACCATAAAATAATGAGCATGAATAAAGAAAATAGACAGTCACACCAAAGAACACAAGATGTAAGGTGGAAACCCAATGCGGGAGAAAACCACCTGCTGCAATATGTCTCTATCTTCTTTCAAGAAATTCTTTTTACAATGATTTTGTACTGGTGCAGTCCTTTACCAGCACGCAGGCTGCAACCTGCAGAGAGCTACAACTCTCTCTCGTTTTCCAGTCTCTCCTGGAAGGGAGCTACAACCCCCTACTTCTTTTCATGAAGAATCAAATGATCAACAAGTATACAACAGATACAGTCCACTACAGATATCAGATCAGTAATTACAGAAATAACCCAGAACACCTTATGAACAGAAATATACAGTCAACAGATCATCTTAAGACAGGGACGCATATTTTCTTTCTGTGACCTGCGACTGGACGCAGTCTACCTTCCACTGTTCTGCGTGCCGACGCACTGTTCCTCTATGCTTTGCTGCGACCGGCGCACCCAGAAACACTATCGCGCCGCGTCTTTTGCTTCAGGGACGCACCCAATAACACAGTCGCGCCGCGTCCTTTGCCTCAGAGACGCACCTGAGCGTTTACTGTACTGCGTCCCGGCGCACTTTCCCTTCACTGAACCTGCGTCCCTTCGGATATAAAAGATATGAGGACTTCAGAACCAACCCAAACACTCAGATCCACAGATCTGATCATGCGCCATAGAGATCACAGTCCATTAGAAGATTCGCCTTCATAGATCTGGACTAGATCTCACCAAAAGATATTCAACCAAGATGATGCTTAATCCAAATGAACTCCTTTGCTTTATATAGGCAAGCTTCTCCCCAAAACATGGAACAAAACCACGAGCCGACACCATAGAAACACAAAACCGTCGGCTAGATACCACACAAGAAACCCCCACGTGCTTTTCTCTGCCTTGAAATGTGTGCACTGGGCGGACGCACCTCCTGAACGGCTGGCCTGCGTCCCTGGACGCGGGTTCTGTATGGTATACCTGCGGGGACGCACTTGCTGAACATATTTCCTGCGTCCTTCTTGATTTATCACCTGAATGGGTTTGCCATCAAGGACAACACCTAAATCATAATGCCAACAAAAAATTTCTCTGAATTTGCTCAAATTCGGAGAGAAGACCCTCCATCATGTATCATGCTCATCAAATGAAGCCTCGGCCAAAATTCGGAGTGGATCAAGTGTTTCACGACGCTTCAGTGTCCTCCTGGTGTATGCAGTTCAGTGGTGCAATCTCTGTCTTGGTCATATAATGTATCGATGTCCGCCTCCATGATGTTGCAAAATCTATGTTGGCTTAAATGAGATGAAGAATGAGGATTTGGTGCTTTTGTTTCAAATGCCAAATGTGGGAGGAACTGTGGGAAATAGGGCCGTGTGAATAATGGACTGTGGGAAAATGAGCTATGGGAACAACATGATTCAATTAAGTGAAGAAAATATGCTTGAGTCAAGTGAAATTAAGGATGTGAGTACATTCACTTGACTGTATGGAATTTTGGAACCTATAACTGATATGAAGGATGGAAAGTGATAACAAATGGCAAGTTTTAGGAATGGGATATAGGGAAATATGAGAGGGACGAAGTGATATGAGTGATTTTAAAGGGAATAGGGAAAAGGGAGGCATTGTGTGATGATATGACAGTAATGGGGAAAGGAAAATATAAGTGAGATATGGAATGTTTTGGCACCAAAGTCAAATTCTAAAACTTCAAATTCAAACCCTAAAGAGGCATTTCTTTACAAGAGAGTAGGGTTTGTGGTTTTCAACATTCATACTCTTGCAACCGATCTTCAAACAACTCCAAACACTGACCAAAGATAATAGCAAGATGATTAAAACTTACATGAGCAAAGGAGACTGAGAGATTTGAATTTTGAAGAGCAGTGGCAAAAATTTTGTGTTCTGGCCCAATGCGTAGCACGCACTTTATATGCGTAGCGCGCTACATAGTGCATTTTGTAGGAGGCCTTTGGAGGCCTTCCTAGTGTCAAAATCAGGTGCAAGATAGCTCGTTGGAAAGGTATTTGAGTCTACTTTCCAACCCAATTCGAATTGTTCAATTTGGAGTTCATTTACCCTGTCAGAAATCAAATCTCCCAACACTACTTCCAGCAGGTGCATCAATTCTCTTAAGGCAACGGTATTCTTGACATTTCTCCAAAACCATTATACCTGTGTAAAAAGTGAAGGAGTTTTTTCTTCCTTGGCATGTTTTGAAAAAAACCCTCTCTCCATTTTCCAAAATTCATCTTTTATTTCTCTGAAACATCATTTGAGTGAAACCTATCCCGATGTGTGAAACAAGGGATTTTTGTCGAAATGAAGTGAAATGAAGGGGATAAGGGGCTTCTAAATTCTTGGGGAAATTTTTGGAAGTAGGGAGGGATGTTAGGAAGCAGGGGAAAGTGGAATCTCAGATATCGAGTGAGGGGAAGGGGTCCAAAAGGGCAAAACACAGGCCAAGCCTAGAAAATTGCCAAGTTGTGGCAAGAAACTAGGGTTTGTGGAAAAATGAGGAATTAGGGGTATCTCAGTTATGGGAAGTGTTTAATTAGGTACATTATAGATAGGGGAAGGTGTATGAACATCTGGATACAAGTTTTGCTAATGATTTGACCATTTAAGAGAAATTACCTCCAAAACCCTAGGAGAGGGAAATGAACTTACCTAGACGCAACTGAAGCATGAACAAGGTGTAAAATGACCCAATGGAACTTGAAATAATGTTGAAAACCCTCTGAATGATGGTACACTCAGCTGAAGGATGACATGGACTACCATTTGGACAACTTTGAAAAGAGTGAAAACAAACCCTAGACCTGATGCCTAATGACCAAATTTTGCTTGAAGACTCTTTGAAATGACAAAATTTAACCTTGAAACCTTAAAATCACTTTGTAAGAGCATATTTGATCACTGGAGGAAGGCTAAAACGGCTGACACTAACAAAGTGAATGGAACAACCCAACCCGACTCCGATGCGGAGCAAAAGTGTCATGTTTAAGAGCGACTTGCTACTGACAAAGTTTTTTCAAGTTTTCTTCCCAATTTTTCCCCAGTCATTGCTGACCGATACCTCTTTATTTTTGTCAAGCTTGAGGAGGATAACATATGCTTGTTCTGTAATCTGCCCTTCAGGTAGACCCATCACTATGTTTTAACGAGCCTAGCGATAGTGAAACTCGGTCTTGTCTATGAGGACAAGTTTGTCGCTATTAGCTTTTAACGAGTTTAACAACAAAGACAACTCGGTCCTTTTTAATTTTAGAGAGTATGAAAGGGATATAAAGGAAACTCCAATAGTTCCTTTTTCGTCATATAATCCCTTAGGTCTGAAAAAGTATAAAACAATACGAAAGGGATGAATTTTCGGTAATTTTAACGAGCTGAACAAGACAAGCGCTCGATATTTTTGTGTAATAATCCCTCGGGTCCAAAAAGATTAAAATCTAAAGGAGGGATAGTGCTTCTGGTCGTTTTAACAAGCTGGAGAGGCTAATTTCTCGGCAATCTTTTCATTTTTTATGAGGCAGGTGAAAAGAGCTTAAAGGAGACTCATCTTTGAGTAACGAGCGATAATTTCAGATAGCTACTGATTCCAGGTAAGGTTTGGAATTTCAAATCACGGCAGAGTCATAAGGATGGCTAATGGTATCACTTTTCACAGCTGTTCCTCAAAGGTGGTAAACAATCAAATGAAGGTGAACAATCGACCAATGTAGAGTGGAGGTGATGATGGGAACATGACCAAGGGCTTCAAAAGCTAATAATAAGACATTCACAATGGTTATTTACCTATTCATTTTTTAATGAGCTTAAACGCGGGGAGAAACACTTGCTCATGACTTATGTTTATTTTTTAACGAGCTTGAACTATGCGCTAAAACTGCTCGATCCAGTTGTAAAATATGGATGTCTCATCTAAGATGCCATTTTTATGGAGCTTGCAGCTTATGAAGCTTTTCTCCGAATCCTTTCTTTATGCAAGTTAGGGAATGAATAACCTTACAATTTTAAAGGGTTAGAGGTCCTATAAATTTAAAAAATAAATATCCGCTCTTCACTTGCACGCAGAAAGGTTTGCATGCCCCCAGGTATAGGGAAAAATTTCCAGGTTACCAAGAAAGTTTCATCCACGTAGCAGATAAAAATATTTCTCGGCGATGCCTATCGAAATAGGGAAAGTGGAGTGGTGTCACCCGGCATAGCCTTAACGAAGGTATCTTATTCCAGTCTGTTCCCATTTTCCTGTAAGGACGGGTTCACCAGATTAGTCATATATCCCTCACGAAAATCAACCCTATACCCAAGGTTTTCTTGCCGAAGCAGATGAGGGTGCATGCCCCCTGGGTTTTAGCCCCATCTTCTTGAATCAATCGTGTTCATCAGGCAGACGGACTGGAATTTGATGAGACATTCCTTGCGTGAAAAGACCATTCAGGGATGGTGTTTGACTATTAGCTATGTGTGAGCCGGGAAACGACAGTTGGTCTACGAGCTTGACCACTCTGCCTTCGTGCGGAAAACACATTACTCTAAAGAGTGATGAGATGATGGCTCCCATGCTATAAATATAGTCACATCCAAGGAGTAGATTATAATCTAAAGGTCCTTGAACTACCATAACGTGCATGTGAACAGTTTTCCTTCTCAAAGTAATGGGTACATTCGGAAGGATACCTAAAGGTTGATTGGTTCCTTTGTCGAAGCATGTTAGATTTCTTATTTTAGGCAAAAGCGATGGTGAACCAAGTGCTTTCCAAGTAGTTGAGGAAAGGATACTCATAGAAGCCCCTTCATCAATGATGGTACCAACCATGACCATTCTGTAAGCTTGTATAATGATTCTGAATGGTACACTAGCTGGTAAACGGGGTCTGCCTAGTAGATTCCAGTCGAAGGAAAAAACTAGGTTGCTTGGTGGTGGGACTAAATAAACGGCTGGGTAGGGCTATGATGAACTTCCTTCCTACAGTAAAGGGATGGGAGGACTGCCCCCAAGATCATCAGAGTCAGTGTTGATGAAAAGAATTTGAACGGCGTCGTTCTCTTTCTCTTTAGTGGCGGTATCGTTCGAAGATGAACATTCTAAAGGCAATACTGGGTCAACTGTCGTATCGACCCTTTGACTTTCGTTTGGTATGGATTTCGAGGGTTCATTTTCAACGATAGGTGCTTCGGCTGACCACAAGGATGGGCCAGCCAGATTTTCAACCGGTGGAGGGCTCGGTAAGAGTTTTTGATATCCAGGAGGAATTCGTAATGTTGAAACTAGACGATTATCTAAAACTCCTTTAGCCTCTTCAAGGAAGGGACAACAGTGGATGACGTGATCGCCTTCACACAGTTTACAAGGAAATCTGGGGTTCCTTTTTTGTCCAAAGACTTTGCCTTCACTAGTTGACAGTGTATTCTCAACATGATCATCAGAGGTTGATGACACTGGGTTGTGAAAATGAGGAGACCAGTCCCTTAAGATCCGAGGGATGCAGGGACAATCTCGGTGATAGTGGTCTCCATTGCAAATGACACATAGCGATTTAGGCCTGGTCGGTGTAGTGTGTGGATTTTCACTAGATGATGTTTGGCTCCCCTTTTTCACTTTTGGCTCCTTCTTCTTCTTTTTCTCCTTCTTCTTCTCAGTTACTTGATTTTTGGCTTTACCAGCTCCATCAAGCGAAGAGGAAGGAAGAGAGGAAGAATTAGATGAAGTAGAAGCTTGGGGGGTGGCTCTAGCATCATTTAGTTGCTGATTTGACTGTTCACGAGCTACGGTATTCTGAACAACAGAAGTTGAGAAAAGCCATACGGAAAACCAATTATCAATCCAGGAAGTGACAATGTGGCCATGTGGGGTGCACCAACATCTCCCCAAGAGGAGAAGGGACTAGGATTTCCTCTAAGAGGAACCCCTTGGTTAGTGGACTCCATTTTCCTCAACTCAAGATCAATGTAGGAAAGGTGATATTTATTCCATTTAAAATAAATTTTAGATGCTTTGACACAACTTGTTTTTTCAATTTTTAAGAGTCGAGAAAAAACAAAAGATGACTCTAGTCGCCTTCGACTTTTAATGAGCTTGAAGTGACAAGTGCTCAGATGGACCTTTTCCTTTAGGGAGTTTGAAAAGGAATGAAAGAGACTGCTCTGGAAATATAGACAGAAGGATTACCAAACCAATCGCAAAACTACAGAATACTTTTTACGGTACGACAGTCAATCTTCCCGAATGTTGTGTTTAGTGCATTGCGATCGATAGGGCGATAGACACGGCTTCCTATGGATAAAGGATAAATCCTATTGTGGTCTCCCAATATATACTCGATGGTACATGGGAGCACAAGTCCATATTGGCACTTATCGTCTCAAAGTGGAGGAATCACCCAACCAACAATGAAAGCAACAGTTACCATGTTTTATGACGTCGGAACACGTCTCTAGCCTAGACTTCTAAATGTTGTGCGTTAGGTTCCAAAGAGTTTTTAGATTCATTGAATTTAGGTTCACCGCGTGATGTAGATGTACAATTCCTAAAATGCAGTCTAAGATGATAAACAGTGGTTTAATCTTCTTTCAGCAATGAAAATCCTAGCTACTAAGGAAAGAGAGATGATTTTCTTTCAGCATAGAGCATAGAGCATACACTATATGCACTTTCCTAAATCAAACGACAAGCAGTCTAAATGCAAATGCACATGCATGTATTGTTTTTCAGCTTCCTTAATGTATGTGAAAGTAAGAAAGCTAAGCGCAAATCTGAATTACTTTTAAAGCGACAGTACTAAAAAAAATTCCTTTTCAAAACGAAGTGAGGGTAAGAGAGACACTTTGCAATTTTGAAACGAAAAATTGCTTTTCGACACTTTAAAACTTACGAATTCAAATCATATGCAATAGTAACTCATATAATCGACTACGAAAGCAAGGGGATTGTCTTCTATGGCTAAAAACGACAGCTACGACACTTTCAGATCAAACAATGACAACTCGATTATGCTACTTTTTTGCAAAAGAGAACTGAAAATGATGCAAAATACATAAAAACACTTACAGTTCTTTGCACTATGGAGGCAGAAAGATGTAAAGGAAGGGGGTTCTTACAAAGATATACTAACCATAAACAGCTAAACTCCAGAATAGAACTGAAAACAGTGAGTGAAAAACCCAAGCCTTAAGGTAAAGTTAACCTTATCTGACCAACGCACCTGTCACACAGGGAACTCTGCTTTCAGCGCACCTACTGCACTCGGGAAGTGCGCTGGAAGCAGACTGCCTTTAAAGCAGGGTGCAATGGTACCAGAATGAGACTTCAAACAAGTTTTTGCTCACAATTTGCAATTCAGTTCAGGGATTTAAGCTAAGAAAGCAATGTTTAGTATAGGCAAAACACAGAGGTGGATCTAAGGAGGTTACTAGAGCTACCACTCAGGGCAATTAGTCTGTTTGTAGATCTATTGTTTAATTTATAAACCAAACCCAGAGATTGAATGAAGCAACATTGATCTACTTTGCATTCGTAAAACAAATGCAGTTCGAAGGCTAGTTGGCTTGGCTTCAGGCTCCGTCTGTAATTTTATAAGAGAAACAAAGATAGGCTAACAAACAATCTAGTCTCTCCCTAGCGGATTTGCCATTTTGTTACTGGGAATAGTGTCTATACAGAACTGCTAATCCCACTAATGGGTGGTAGCAACCTTAGAAACAAACAGAGTACAACTATTCTTGTATTCCTTTATGAATAAATAGATAAGAGAAGAATGGAGGGACCAACCTCAATATTGCGCTTGGTTCCTCTCTTTGATTCCTCTCTCTTCTGATAGACTCCTGCTACTTGCTCCCTTACCAGTCCAGCTTCAAAGGGTACCTATGGAATCAAAGCAGCACAAGACTATACGAGAACAGAGATCTACTAGCATAAACAATATAAGATTAGATGTATATTGACCACATACAAACATATATCATAAAATATGCAAGGAAATGGAGGAAAACTTGAACAACTTTATTGATATCAGCAAGAAGCCCTTCTTCACCTCATGAAAAGCTTAGATCACTCAACACTATGATGTTTCATCAAGAAACCAACAGCACTTCCTTACAAGATATAAAATTCTAGCCTCCGGATCTCTGGGATGAGGGATCCATATATAGATGTTTGAAGGGAGAGTGAGTCAGCTTCTGGGGTTTGATTAGTGTCTTCTATCTGATAATTCTTGATGCCATTTGGAGAATGATGATCTCTTACTCATCCCTGGGCGAAATCAGGGAGGCAAGTGTCACAGGAGAAGCTTCTGGAAGATTCCATGATTTTCCATCTCGCACATTGCCTCTGCCATTTGTCCATTCTTGCCCATCGCACCCCATAGAAGGGCTTTCCCACATTCATCACACCCTCTGTGAGTATTTAGGTGGGATGCATCACACTTTGTCCATGGAGCAGGTGGGATGGTCAAGTTTTGACCAATTCTGAGTAGTTTTTCATGGAGAACTTCTGAGAGGTGATGTAATCAACTGACCTTGTTCTTTTATGGGTTGGAACAACACTTTTAGGGACTTAGGAGCCCTCAGTTTATGGACATTTAGGATTGGGGTTGTAGTGCCCAAAAATGTCTATAACACTTAGCCATAGTGATCATAGGTAAAAGTAGTGCCGCATGGGTTGCTTGGATTGATAATAACCATTGCCATTGTGTTACTGTATGCAATTGTATGAAGTTGATCTAGATTGATTTCCTAACTCCTTTCTGGAACTAAATCATAATGCCTTGCTTCAATGCCTTTGTATGCCATTAATGCTTCATATGCTGGAAATCTTGGTCTTGGGAGGAGAATATTTGCGCCTTCGCGAGCCAAAACTGAGAGAACCAAATCAATTGTTTGTGAACAGCCACAATTCAGGTAAACATCATCCTTAGACAGCTTAGTAACTTCTTCATATATTTTTTTCCACAGTGCTCCCATATAGGACAAGCTTCTGAATTTGTGTAACGTCGGCACCGCCCTGATTTTCCTCTATAAAGATGGTCAAATTGCGAACATTCTGGAATTTTACCTACTTCAAGACAACTGGAATTCCCTCAAGATTATCTAGTGATAAAACCACGGTATCACTTGGAGGAAAGTCATTTACATTGCTAAACCCCATATCCTCCTTATTTGCAAATAGTTCCACTATCTTTGGACCTTCCTCAGTAAGACCTTTAATTACCAAAGAATGCAATTTGATAACTTGAGTCAATGGTATATAGATTAGTAGCTGCTTATCTGCCTCACTCTCAAGGTAAAGCCCATCATCTTCCCTGTAGCCCTGTTTTATTGCATTTACGATGAATTGAATCCAGAATCCTTACAAAGCTGCAGAAGAATGTTTGTTACTGTAACCCAAACCAGTTATCAAATGTTGAAAGCAATGCCCCAGGCATCCTTTCCACTGCTACTTCATTTCTTTCAACGACAACCATGTATTCTACAGTCTTTATATTTCCATCTAAGGGTTTTAAGTGTGCAACATGATCAACAGAAGTCCACTATGACTCCACAGTCCCTATAATGTTCTGATGGTGAAATTATTCTGAAACAAAACTGCAAATCTGTCTGTTCTGCATCCATCTTAATAAAAGACCAAAAAGGTTATCTTAAAATCCTTAAATATAATAAATTGAACAATACTTGGCGGTGATCAAATTTATTTTCTAGTTGTCATCTGTAAGGGATGTCATTTGACTCAGCAATACCAATTTTTGTCCATTTCTTGAGAAATATAAGTCTAAAAGCCCAATCCTAATAGAGAAGAAAAACAGGACTTTCATCCACGGGAACCTGCAAAGGGACTAACACCAAATATTTACAATTAAAAAAAATGATGTTCAGAATTTAAAATATTTTTTTCTTGAGTGATAACAAGGTCTTTGAAGTTTTAGATTATGGAACTACTATGATGCGAGATCCAAGATGCGGGATTTGCCATGTGGAGGAGACGAAAGGGGGGAACATGCTCCTATTTTGTTAACCATTTTCTTTGTTAATGAATTTACTGGCCCCCCGGCGCAGACTACAAGACTTGAATCCTGCTAATATTGATAAACGTGTTGTCCTAACCCACTGATGCTAATATATGATATCGGTTATCGACAGATTGTGGTTGCTACAATCATCGATGTTCTTTGCCTCATGGTCCCACTAATGGTGATATATGATGCGCCCAGACCCACCGAAGTCGATATGTGATTTTTCCCTTAGACTTAGCCAGTGTTAGGGTTTTTTGAGCTTTCTAGAGGGATTCTTCAATGGGCCCTAACTTTTGATCTAGGAACCCTTTTTTGGGCTTCTATATACCCTCAGAAAGCTCTTTCCGATCACCAATCTAGCTCTCCTTCTAGCACCATAATTTTGGTGGTGTTGGATACCGCCAACATACAAGGGGTCTCCCTGATGTGAAGTATGAATTCGACATCACACTGCTTAAAGTAGGAGCACCATCTGGAATACTGGCCCAGCCACCACAACTTGAGGTTTTCCATAGGTATAATGAATAACATAAGAGTGTATGCACATAACATTTGAAATCAACAAGAAATTTAACATTGTGGAACACCAATTGAAATGTGTAAAAGGCGCCCTTGATGAGAGGGCAGACAAGAGAGAGTCTCTATAAGGGAAGTGATAGTACTATCCTAAGAGAGGCATGCAAGAGCAAGAAAAAAATTGTTAGATATCTAGACAAGTATCTCATATAGACACAATGATCATTAAATAAAATACAACACACATTCAAAAATGTAAGCACCAAATTCAATGAAGTAGTTCAATTTCTTTAGTCCATATGAAAATAACATATACCACAAACATCTAAGGAATAGTCCTACAATAATAACGATACATGCATGAAAATGTGTTGGCTCAATGAGCTTCTGATTATTAAGTGAAAGATCCAAGTACATAGTTACAATGGTGAGCCAATAGCTCTAACAATGGAACATTGAGTCACTTCTTGCTTCTCTAAATGAATTATCTTCTCTCCTATGCCAAGCTAGAGAAGCCAAGTATAGCATTTCAAAGTATAAGAATCCAAAATCCCTTTTCTTTAGTTATGAGGTTTCTTTTATAGCAAGAAGAATGACCTTTCATATCCCCTATGACTCTTGGACTCCCAAATGACCTTTGAACTCTATTGACTCTTTGGTCCGCATGTGACTTTTCATATTCCACATGTGACTCTTAGACTTCCACACATTTCATTTTTTCATTTTATTTTAAAATACATTAATTTCATTCCAAATCATGTGGAAAAACACATTGACACCATTGGACTATATGATGACACTTGTACAAGCCATCACTTGGCAATGATTACATGGAACTTTATGATGATGTAGCAATGCCAATTTTCTCTTCTATTGATGGTGCTAGAAGTCCATCAACCAAGGGAATCTCCCCGATATGAAGTCCCAATTAGACCTCACATCGTTTGGTGTAGGAGTCCCATCTATTATAAAGGCCTAGTTTTCAAATCCTCAAATATCTTCCTTGGCTCTAGCTGTCAGTGTAGGAGAGTGATGCAATGGTGTCTTCAAATAACAAGGTGAGTGTGCAACTGTGTCTGAGTTCTCTTACTACAAATGGGAGGGGAAAAGTGAGCCTCTAAGTGAGAGGTAATAGTACCACCTAGGAAGAGACGCACATGAACCAAAAAATCCTATCCAACATCCAAGGGAATAGTCCATAGTGGATGCAAAAATCATTTCAACCAATGAACAAGGGAAGATCCATCTAACATCAAATGGAATAATCCATAGCAAATGTGACAGTCGTTATAACCAGTAAGAAAGGAAAGGTTTGTCTAGTGTCCCGTGGAATAGTCCACAAGGATGAAGCAGCAGTGGAAACTATTACGTCACATTCCCAACAAGATGAGCACTAAAATAACTGAAATAGGTCAACTATCTTAGTACATGTGAATGCAAACATGAAAAAAAAATGTTTATAGAACAGTCTTACAAACATTCATAAGTCATGCCTAAAAACGTGATGGCCTGAAAAGGCTTATATAATTAAGAAAAAGTTCCAAGACACATATTTACATTGTACATCACTAGCCTCAGTAGTGGGATATTGGAGCCACTCCTTTCTTCTCAAAGAACTAACTGATCTCTCTAATGCTTTGTGAGAGTATCCAAGGTGAAAAATTCCTTTGCTCATACAATGAGGGGATATATATAACCAAACAGGTGATGCCTACCCCTTGTGAATCTTTGATTACCATCATGATTGTTCAACTTCCTATGACTTTTCAACTTACATGACTCTTCATATTCATGTGCGTCCATTGGACTTCCACTTTACAATACATTTGATTTACAATATGCATGGCCCACAATAGCGATGTGGCATGTGCCAACTCATGACATGACTTGAAATGACACTGATGACATGGATTGGTTTGATAAAGTGGAAATTTTAAGCCGATGTTTCTGTTGAGTGATGAATGTGTTCTTGGATGTGATTTCTCTTTGCTTCACATAAATTGATGGTGTGTTGTCTTTAATGGTTTTCGGTCTTTGAAAGTAGTTGCAAATTTGTGTCCCTTTCCTTGATCTTAGTAGGTTCACTCATCCATTCAGCTATAAATGAGTCTTTAGGTATGCTTTCCTCCTTCTCCTTCTTCATCATCTCACCATGGCTTAATAGTGTACTTTTTCTTGCCATTCACTCATAATGGGATGACTTCAATCCAAAAAATCCCTAGTCTAAGATGATGCATTATTATCCATGAACTGAACCTAGGACAAGTGACAAGCCACAAGAGAAGGCCCAATAATTGCGCATTGTATAGTTCCAGGTGACAGGGAGAGGAGCTTGATCACTGAGACTGCATAGAGCATAGCTCAAGATTGACTAGGGAACTTTCTGTCTCATTCCCCACTAGGGAAAAAAATTCACAGTGGCCACTGGGAGTGAGGATTGTGAAATTCAGGACTAATGATGTAGGATGAGGCCTTGATGGGTCAGTTCTGCATATTTTTTAGAGGCAAGGAGGATTGGAAAGTAGAGAGACCTGGGAGCCAAATCTCCATAGTTCTTGAGGACAATGAGATCTAGCTGAGGGAGGAAACTAGTGGAAACCTTTGCATAGTTTTGGAGGAAAAAAGGGGTTGGGATCTCTATGAACTATGGGATTCTAGCAAGCAATGGAAAAGCTTGAGGACTAAAAGTGTGAAGTGTGTAGTTCAAGGCAAAATGGGAGGCAAAACTACACAATTCTAGGCGTCAAGGAAGGTTGTTGAAATCTAGAATTATGCAGTGAAACTGCCTTGGAGGATAGTAACTACGCACTATGTAGTCCCATTCAGTAGGGTCACATCATTGAGGGTTGAGACTGCACAATGTGAACCTTAGTCAAGGCCTAGTGAATCTAAGTTTCCCAATCAAGAAGATTTCCAAAAATGGCTAAGTGTGAGGAAAAAGGTGGACTTGTGATGACCTCGAACTGTGACTAAACACTTTGCATACTTCAATGACATGACAACCACAGACCATAAGAACAACTATAAAATAAGTACCCTCTAAGTGATTCTTTCATGATAAGAAACGACAAGTGTGACACTTGAGATAGACTTTAGGACGACCATGATGACACTTGTGCAACATTGCTCAAGATTTTATGTATGAGTGCTATATGTTCTTACATGGCTAGGAAAACTCGTATACACAAAGAACAACCTTCGAGATCACCATAAAAGGTTCACAAACATGACATAACATCCAAACATGCCAAAAGATGACAATCGATCCAACAAGCAAAAGGGGGAAAAATGCTTAGAGAAAACACATGGAATGACTTTGAGTGTTGTCAACCATACATATCATTGAAGAAATAATGATATGAAAATGTTAAGAAGTCATTCATAATATGATAAGAGGTGTATTTCCAATTTATGAAAGATGTGCTTTGTTTTCATACCTACCCTCCAAAGGTTTATGCATCAGATGGAGTCTTTATGAGGTCCTAATCTTCTGTCATACATCGGGTTCCTTGGTCTTCTTATCTGAAAAATATATTTTCTCCTCAGCTCCTTAAGTGTCATCTAGCATGTACTCCTTCATTACCTTCTTCATCATCTTACCATAGCATGGTAGAATTCATATATATGTAATCTACTCATGACAAGATGACATAATTGAGATAAAACCCTAGTCTAAGATGTTTCATGATAATCCATTGAATGAGCTGAAACTATTATTAGGTCAAGGGGGAATGCTCAGTGACTAGACTATATTGGGGGATAAGACTGCAAAATTCCCATTGAGGGAAAAAAATTATCATTTCAAGCAGGTAGTGGTTGCTACAGGATGAGGCCCTAGAGGAAAAATTTGTATAGATTTTAGAGTCAAGGGGGACTATGCAGTAGAGAGGAGGCCTAGAGGAAGAATATATTAAATTTTTGAGAGCAATGAGCTCTAGCTAAGGGAAGTTCATTGGAGATCGCCTATGAAAAGTTTTGGATTCCAAGGGAGGCTGGGATTTCTACACATTATGCAGTTCTAGCAGGCAAGAAGAAATCTTGAGGGTTGCAGATGTGAAGTGCGCAGTTTAGGAAGGTTTGAAGAGGCTAGGTTGCTAGGAATCCTCTGAAATTTGTCTAAGCATGGGAACGGTGGAACCGATGTGAATAGTGATAGAACTTGATTATGACCACACACTTGAACACTTAATTATACAACATAGATCATCCAAAACATTTGAAAATGTACTTCGCTTAATGCAACAACCTTTTTGGAAGTTTACGACAAGTGCGGTTCCGACGATAGACTTTGTGAGGATAATGAAGACACTTGTGTAATAGTGTGTTAAACTTTTGAAATGAGTGTGAAACATGTATTTATGATGATAAAAACTCATTTTCACAAATATTTCCACTTGAAGCAAACCAAAACTTCCCTATTCATCACAAGCAATAACTCCCATGCATGAAGGCGGCACATGCTATATACATATAAAAGCATGAACGAATCTTAATATCAGAGAAGGGAGATTGAAATCATTAGCTTACCAATAAGAAACTAAGGAATGACTGATCATAGGATCCACAGTAGGCTCCAAAATTTTAGTTTAGGCCAAAATTTTGGAGGGTTTTGCAGCCACTACAACACTTGGCGACACACTGGTAGAATCCAACTTCTTTGTTTTGGTTAACTCCTTTCGTGTAGGGCCTTGGTTCTTCAGGGAGTATTAATTCATCGTGAATATTACCTTGGCATTCCCACTTACCCCACAAAAAAACATGGTCCTCTCTATAACTTCTCGGTTGAACACAACATAAGATTCAACATAATCACAATTTTTCGAGTTGGGAAGGGTAGTGTAGCTCACGAGCTTAAGATTTTCAGAGTACAAGTTTCCATCTCTAGTGTTGTTCTACTACCAGTAGACCTAAACAGTACCCCAACAAAGTCATGCAAGAATACAAACATTTATTCGCTGCTAATGATCTTGGACAGTACCCTGGTGGAGTTGCTTGCTTCACCTCTCTGCACAAGAATCCTTTGTCTTCTTTCGCCTTTATTTATTTATTTTAAAGAGAACTATGCATTGGTAGTTATTTATTTTGGGGTAGAAGAGGGATCCCGACTTATTGAGAGAAGAAGAGGTTGTTCCTTCAAAGAACCATATAAATACCTCTAATTTAGGTTTTTGTAGAAATTTCACCTGTAGAACAAACCGATATATGCAATGTCCTAAAGCATAATACTTGTTCTACTTCTACAAAACATTAAGCAAAAGAATAATCAAATTCATGAGCAACATCAAGTACAAACATGCATAACTGATCAAGTGAAATAATCACACATAACACAAGATATATCCAGGGGAAAGCACTGACATAAAACCCCAACCATGTATTATGAATCAAGTGGAAATCCTCTTCACAATACAAAAGGAATTAGCTCTCAAGCTATTCAGTTCTCAATGAACTATGAAGATATGAAGATATGTCTCATGAACCAACCAAGCCCTGTTTATATAGGCTTTACCTATGGTCCTTGCATAGTTTGCGTAGGAAATAATAGCAAAAACATATGCCATTAATTCCAAACATACCAAAATAACCAATGGTCCAACTACGCAATCCTTAAGGACACTAGTTCCTCAACCATGCAAAAAATACTTACTAGAAATAGTCAAGCATCTGATAGTACATTGTCCCACATCTGATCTCAACTAGGTCTCTGACAGAACTGACATGCAACAATTATCCATGAGTGAATCCTTAGTTATCTAAAATAATAATTGTCACATGCATGCAAGCATTAACAAACTATATTTTATTATTTTAACAACTTGTTAAAATAATCTAACTGGACTTGACTAGTTAGAACTAAGTCAACTGATTCTCTCATTATAGAACTCATACTTATTCCCTCAATCAATGGAGGAAATTAAGGATAAATTCCTCAATCAGTGAGACAACCCATGCGCATGCTCACAGAGACTTCAAATTCGAATTTCCTTAACTAATTAGCTCAACTGAATTAATTAATTAATATTTCCAACTATTGTTAAGACCAAAATTAATTTTACTTCCTATAGATAGACTAGTGACTGCTATAAATAGGAAGGGACCCAGAAATGCTATTTTTAGTAATTTCACCTCTCACCCAATGTGGCCAATGACCTAACTTGCCAAACTTCTATTTTTAGACATGATATTTTTAGCAGGTCTAGTTTTAGCACATTCTAAATTTAACATTTCTTGTTGCACATTTTTCAACACTCCCTCTCAACAAGAAAGGCTTTCTCTCGAACCCGATCCTGTAACTCTGGAATGTTCTGCATGCAACACATCTACCCGGTCCACTTGCTCCAACAACACTTGGAACAAAAACACTCCCAACTAATCACTCTGTTGGGCTAGGAACATAATCTGATGTTGAAGCTCTACCTGCTGCTGACAAGTGCTCCCTCTCTAACATCCACGCTACTGCAACATCTCCATGCATCTCACACCATTGCACAACTCTCTGTGCCACCTAGCACTGTGCAAAACACTTGTGCCTCTCGCCTTGCTGCAGCCTACTAGTTATGCGCTGTCCTGGGATTCCCTACACTGTTGCTCTCTCTATCGCTCCATCCACATTTGTCTCTACCCAATCAGTCAATTCCTGCTAATCCACATCAGGGCTCCTGTAGCAAGGTCTCATCCAAGAGGTTGGGTACCTCAAGGATCCTGCCCCTCCTCATTGGGACAATCACTCTATATCGCCCCACCTCCTACCTAGAGGTATGGCTACATGTGATCCCTCAACCCACTTGGCTCAAAGTTTCCCCCTACTAGAGGTCTCTGCATGAGTAGATGTTTTTACTCGATCTCCACTCAACTTCCCCTGTTGTGGCTGCTCCACAACCTCCTGAAGTTGCTGCACCAATCCTGGCTCCTCCACAATCGTCTGAGACTTCTTCTGGCTTTGCATGTTGAGAGGTAATATACCCTCCCTCTCAACCACCAAGTCTCCATCAATTGCCTTGCTGCTCAAGGATTTGCATGCATCTTGAGTCTCAAGAGCATACAGGTTCTTGACCCATGAACCAATCTGCTTCACCTATCTAATGATGATGTGTCTAAGGAAAACCTTTCCCTTACTGAAGACTACATCATAGCCTCTGTCTTCCAGCATCATGATCGACACCAAGTTTCTCTTCAGTCCTAGTACATACTTGACATCGGTCAAGGTAAGGCGAGCTCCATGCTCCCTCTGAAAAATAACTATGCCTACACCTGAGACACTATACTTTTCATCATTACCCATCGCTATGAGTATCTAGAGATCTCTCTCCTCCAAAGTACTGAACAAAATCTTATCACTGGTCATGTGGAAAGAAGCTCCACTATCAAGAAACCAACCACTTCCCACCATGGATGAAACCATGCATGCGAAGAGTGTGAAATCCAACTCAAAATGTGAAGCAAGTGCCTCACCTTCAGATCCTTCCCTGGATCCCTTCTTGGATTTCCTTCGTGGATAATTTGTAGCATAATGGCCCACCTCATGACAAAGAAAGCATTGCACTTTCGATTTGTCAACCTTCTTCCCATCATTGGAAGAACTAGATTCGGAAAGAGAAACCTTCTCCTCCCCTTCTTTGCCTTACTTGCTAAGGCACAATTCTCCTCATCATGCATGGATGAAGAACTGTCTTTGGTGCTTTGTTTGATCTCCTCCTGCATCAAATCCGACCATAGTCATTCCCAATCTGACAGTTTCTCACTTCCATTCACCGAGTCCTAGTAGTTATGCCAGCTCTTAGGAAGGCCAAGGAGTGCTAGACTCACCATATCCTCATTTGATGTCATGAACCCTACACTTGCAAGCTCATCCCTGCATGTGATGAGCTTGGTCAGATACATAGAGATCATCTCATCCCTTTCACACTTGATCTTTCGAAGTTTGTCCTTCAGTGCCAACTTCCTCTAATCACTGCTATTCTGATATAAATATTTCAATTTTTTCCACATTTCATGTGGAGTCTCCCTCCCATGGAGGCTCGAGACAATTTGATCTCACACTCCCTCCAAGAGAATTCTCCTAGCTCTAGCCACACACTTCCTCCATTCCACCTACTCAGTCTTGTCAGTAGGCTTAGGGATTTGTTGATCAATGAAATCCTTAAGACCATTATCTTCCAAAACTAACTCCACGCGATCCTTACAAGCTATATAGTTTGAGCTGCCATCAAGGGCATACTCAAGCCTCAAACCATAGAATGCCATCAATGAAATAGATGTGATAAGAACTTGAGATCTATATCACGAATAATAAACTTCGAATTTCTCCTACTAGTATAATGTTCTTGCTTGATTACCTATGCTCCGATACCATGTAGAAATTTTGTATAATTTTTCTACAAATCAGCTAGCTTTGATACCATGTAGAAATTTTTCTACAAATCAACTAGCTCCGATACCATATAGAAATTTCACCTATAGAACAAACCGATATATGCAATGTCCTAAAGCATAATACTTTTTTTACTTCTACAAAAAATTAAGCGGAAGCAATTGAATTCATGAGCAACATCAAATAGAAACATGCATAACTAATGAAGAGAAATAATCACACATAACACAAGATATATCCAGGGGAAAGCACCAGCATAAAACCCCAACCATGTATTATCAATCAAGTGGAAATCCTCTTCACAATACGAAAGGAATTAGCTCTCAAGCTATTCAGTTCTTAATGAACCATGAAGATATGAAGATATGTCTCATGAACCAACCAAGCCCTATTTATATAGGCTTTACCTATGGTCCTTGTGTAGTTTTCTTAGGAAATAATAGCAAAATCATCTGCTATTAATTCTGTTAGAGTCGGTCTAGTAGCCCTCCACCAGAGATCAAAGCTCTTTGCATTTCATGATTAGGTGTCCCATCAGTGTGATCATGTTGCATTCCGTTAGGCATGCCATAATCCCGGTGGAGGGAGTTTGTGTCTTTTATTCCCCTCCTATTTGGCACTGCTGGTTCAGGTTTGTTTAAGTAAATAAAATCTTCAAAGGGTCATTCATCTTGCTTTAAGTTTCGAGGTCTTAGGTCTAGGGTTGAGTCCATTTTTGTCTTGAGAAGTCATAAAGGATCAGCAGGCCAGAGGGATGTTCTTCATAAAGCATCATTTCAACAATTCTCACTATTGTACAGCTAAATTTTCACCTTGTTTTCAAAACTCTGTTTTTGAAAAACAAAGGTCATTTTCTCATTTTTTGTAAAAATTCTCCAAATTTCAAACTCTCCAAATGTCGAAGTGCAGCCTTGGTCTCCTTTGCCAAAGCACTTTGGAAGCTATCCCTGCAAAAATTTTCAGAAGAAATCATCATTTCAACCAATTTTTCAAAGAAAAGAAACCAAAAGTCAGAGGCAATTAATTCAAAAAGTGTCAACATTCAAAACATTATAAAGTGGGTTTTGGGCAAGTAAAAATCTAAAGGAAGCCTATAAAAGCACATCACTCTTCATTAGCAACTCATTTTCCTCTCACAAGCTAAGTGAATCCTTCCAAAGGTGATTTTAGGAGTTCTTGAGCAAAGTGGGCAGTTTCAGAGGCGCACTACGCGTCAGGAAGGGCGCGCTATGCGTCAGGGGCGCGCTACGCATCAGGGAACCTTTCTCAGTGTTATTTTGCACGTGCGCTACGCGTCAGAGGGGCACTACGCGTTGGGCAAGGCGCGCTACGCATTGGGTTTTCTACTCAACAAACTGCCAGCAAGCCATCAAATCGATTTTTCTCTCAAGCACATTGCAGGTAAGCCTCTCCTTCATGGTTAGATTTGGTTTTGCAAGATGAAAGAGAAAATTAATATGTTCAAATGCTATGAAAATGATAAATCAAAACCCTACATTGTTGTGGAAAATTTAAAGTCTCAATGGTACTAGGGTTTCAAATTTCTCTTGCTGTCCAAGGTTGCCCATCTGTAATCCCCTTTTCCCTCATTTTCATCACCTTTCTCCTTCAAATTTTCCCATGAAATTTCATAATTCTCCTCTCTAAAATTCCTAAAACATACTTAAATTCCCAAACCCTACTTCACTTTAAAATCCCATAATTTTGTGATTTCCCATGCTTGCCTTCCCTAAATTCCTTCTTTATGTTTATTGTCCCTAATTCCCTCATGTTCCCCTATCCCTAAAAATTCCCTTGTATTTATGTCCCCTTGGTAACAGCATTTGAAAAGTCAAACAACAGTTAATTGGGTGCAAAGTCAGCAATACATTTCAGCCATCTTGCCTTAAAAACCATGTCAGAAATCGAATCAGATTATGAGCAGAGTTATGACAGTGATTCAACACCAGAGGTAGAAGTGCCAAGGAGGCATCACAAGGGTGGTAAGGGTGGTCGGCACGTCAGGGAAGAGCCCACTTCTTTGGCTCAATTGCAAGCCTGTCCACTTGCAATGTCATGTTTTCAGTATCAATCATGCTTTGGATATTGTGAGAGGATCTCACAAATTCAACACCATAGAGAACTAGTCCGCTTGTTTGTCCTACATTTGCACAATGGCCATGTGAACCTTGCAGGAGTGGATTTCACCCTATCACCTGAAATTGTTGCTCAAGCCACCAGGATACCAAATGTTGGGGAAGAGTGGACCAAGCACAAGCTGCTAGACAAATTTCATTATCAACCATACATCAAACCCGGATGCATGAGACACCTAACTGCTGTTTTTCCTTTCAGATTCCTAAGGGATGAGTATGCACCCTTGATGAGGCTCATTATGTGCTATTTCACTTGTGAGGGTAGATTTTCATGTTTATATTCGTACCATATCCGTTTGTTGATGCATTTCACCCGGGTACGAATGATGAACATTCCATTTTTCATGTGCCGAAATATAGAGAAGATGGTTCCCGTAGTGCAAAGGAAGAACCCCGCACAGCAACTCAAAAGTATATATCATTATGCACTGATCGAGATCATAGTGATGCATCAGTTGGCACAGCAGGGTATTTCTTGGGAGGATTTCATTTCTCGCGACTTCTTCATGGTGCCACAGCCACCTCCTGAGATTGTCCATGATGAGGGAGGGCCTTCACATCAGTTTGACATTCCTGAGCCAGAGCATGTCAGCGCTCCTCCATATGTTACATATCAGAGAGGCCACAGGGTCTTATTTGCATCTGCACGGCGAGTATTATCTCCACATCAGGTGGAAGGGGTCTCGCCTTCTTCATCAGCACAACGAGTGTTATCTCCACATCAGGTGGAAGGGGCCTCACTTTCGACAGCAGCACAGGTACAAGAGAGAGGCAAGCAGCCCAAGATTGATGAGGGGCCATCAGGTGATCCAGACATAGATATTGTTGACCTTGATATCAGTTCTCCTAGCTTAGAGCTTAAGGAGATCATTCAGCAACAAAAGGCTGAAAATGACTTGTTGCAGCAAAAGTTGGAAATGGCAAATTGGACAATCACATACTTAGAGAAGCGCAACAAGCAGTTGGAGGATGAACACACTCTTGATGAGTTGCGGAGGATCCGAGAAGACCGGAACTTGGATCGCAAGAGACCCGGTGATTTGACACCTATTGAGCAAGGGTCTATGCTCATTCGGGTGAACACTCATTTAGAGAAGTTGCTAGCCAAGGCAAACAGGGACAAAGACATGCTCCGCCACATGAAGAATCATTATTGGGCCCGCATGCATGTGTGCAAAGCAAAAGTGAAGGTACTCAAAGCACGCTTGGACAAGGCACTAAAACGGAGGAAAAGGCCCGATCTGCTTCAGATTTTGGCTGAAGCCACCTTGAAGGAGCATGGTGCTCAATGATACACCTCCAGCTCAAAATTCAGGAAATTTGGAGCAATTTTGGTCAATTTTGATTTTTTTGTGCCAAAAACAGGTTTTTGCCCTCAACGTGTAGCGCGCCGCGCGCTACCCTTAAGTTGGGGAGGTCCATTTCACGAAAACTCAGCATTTTTGGATTTTTCATGACAAAATACACTTGCTCAGCCACTGCCAAGACATTTCATGGAGATTTGAGCCCCCAAAAGGTCAAAAAACAAGCAAAAAATGACCTTCTGCCACTTTTTGGACACACAGGAAGCAGTCTTGGGAGATTGCAATTTTGGAGGGGCAAATGGCCATCAAATTGAGAAATTCCACTCGGGCTGGAGAGTCCAGACCTTTCCAACAAGCCCACTTGTGCCTCATTTGGATGCTGGGAAGTGCCCCAAAAGTGGGCTGAAAGGCGCGCTACGCGTTGAGAAATGGCACGCTACGCGTTAGGGAAATTTGCCAGTTTTGCACCTTCAGCTCAGGAAACGCAACATTTGACCAGTTTTGACTTTTTGGTGGGATTTTTCATCCTCCTTGATGTAATTGATGTAATTTTATGTTGACATGACTCTTTTTTACCTATTTTAGAAGATTCATTCATAAAATGGCAAAAAATTAATGAATGAATTGGTTTCCTAGCTTATAGAGGCAAGTTGTTTTGATTGCCTAGATTGTAGTGCTCAGTTTAGAATTGGTTGAAACAGCTCCTAGGATGATGAGCTCGACCCCTAGAGGCAAGGGGATGTGTTAGCTTGCCTATATTATGTATTTTCTTAGTCATTTTCATGGTTGGACTCTTGAGGGATAAGCTTAGACTATTTTACTCTTTGTATCTCTGCAATTTTGGCAAAGGAAAGACCAGGGTTTTGCAGCACTATTTGGGATTCCTGTGGTGATTTGTGTTGATGGTGTGTTTCTCTCATGTACTTGTAAGTTTTTTATGTGTATCATTTTCCTACTCTTCTCTTCAGCAAATTAAGTAAATGAAGTGTTAAGGTAGAATTCATGGTTTCTATGCTCTGCCTTTAAGTTTGCTTAATATCTATGTTTTCATCTGTTTAAGGAGAACTCTCGATGGTTTCTTGCTCTCCTTGACTCCTCACCGGTCATATCTATCCATTCACTTATTTCAAAGGCATCAATACAATCTCCTACCTTGCCCCAAAAAGACCTCTGCAAAAACTGTGTCTCATCCCCGCACCCAAAATTGTCGTGCTCAGTTTTCCAACAAAACCCTAAAAATCTAAAATCAAACTTTCCCTATCAGTTTACTAGCCTAAAATCAATGTTCTTTATTGGTCATCTCAGCCCTTTGAAGACCTTTTGTCGAGATAGACCCGGAGAGAGCCCTCTCCTATCCCCGTAGGGCTAGCTACGAGGCTAAGTGGTTTGATGTTGCCTTGGATTTTGTCTTTTTCAGCCTGAGGCCAAATTCAAGCGCTAACAAATTCCAAACATACCAAAATAACCAATGGTCCAACTACACAATCCTTTAGGACACTAGTTCCTCAACCATGCAAAAACTACTTACTAGAAATAGTCAAGCATCTCATAGTACATTGTCCCACATCTGATCTCAACTGGGTCTTTGATAGAATTGACATGCAATAGTTATCCATGAGTGAATCCTCAGTTATCTAAAATAATAGTTGTCACATGCATGCAAGCATTAACAAACTATATTTTATTATTTTAACAACTTGTTAAAATAATCTAACTGGACTTGACTAGTTAGAACTAAGTCAACTGATTCTCTCATTATAGAACTCATACTTACTCCCTCAATCAGTGGAGGAAATTAAGGATAAATTCCTCAATCAGTGTTACAACTCATGTGCATGCTCACAAAGACTTAAAATTCGAATTTCCTTAACTAACTAACTCAACTGAATTAATTAATTAATATTTCCAACTGTTGTTAAGATCAAAATTAATTTTACTTCCTATAGATAGATTAGGGACTGCTATAAATAGGAAGGGACCCAGAAATGCTATTTTTAGAACTTTCTATTTTTAGCAGTTTCACCTCTCACCCAATGTGGCCAATGACCTCACTGGCCAAACTACTATTTTTAGACATGCTATTTTTAGCAGGTCTATTTTTAGCACATTCTAAATTTAACATTTCTTGTTGCACATTTTTCAACAGTTTTCTCATTTAGATTTTTCCCCTTCTCCACTTCTACTATACGGACAAGCTTTAAAACACCAAAGTAGAAAAACTGAGTATAGACATGAGGTTTTTGAACTAGACGTGGGTTCATGGTTGGACCAAAAATCTCCTTACGAATGGATCGTATTTTCCATCGGAACTTCATCGTCCAAAATATGTGACCAACATAAGGAGGAAGGACAGATGGCTAGTCAAATGTTGAAGTGTCACAAGACTCTTTATAGTTCGATGACACACATACTAAGAAATAAAAACAAGTCCAGGCACAATACTTATTTTCATAGTGAGATCAAAAGGAAAACTCAACAAGAAAGGAAAACAAGACAAGAACAAAGAAACACACAACAAGGAAACAAAACCAAGAGACAAGAGAAAAAAATGGTTAAAGAAAACATGGTGTAGAACCATACTAAGAAAATGGGGATGGACTACAAGGAACAAGTGCAGAATGAGTGCAAGAAAGGGAAAGTTAAAAATGTAGCTAATCCTACTCCTAGCCTAATAGCTAGAAGGTTGGGTTTATGTGTAATAAAATTTCCATTGAAGCCACCGTAATTGTTCCCGACCTACATCCACAAAGATATGACCGACTAAAACAGATATAAAGTGATGTTCAATAGAAGATACAGAAACTTGAAAAGCTTGCACAAGAAAGTGAAGGTCTTTCCTGTGTGCGGGAAGGTGTGTCACTACCCACTACTTTTATCCAATTCACATGCTTACCTTTTTTATCAATTATTTAAACAAACCTTGGAAGCCTCTTGCGGATATGTCTTCATCTACATTGAGCTCCTTAGAAAGCGTGAAGAAAGATTGAAACTTGTTATTTATTACAGAGCTTTCTAGGTAAGATTGTTCTAGACATTCAGCAATTGGATCGTAAAATTCATGATGGCCCTCTTGAAAACCTTGTGATCTTGGAAAAGCTAAATTTTTTATTTGAGAAGCAGGATAACAATGGGAACCTTATAAGGGAAAATATATCTGATCATTCTCAGCATTCATGCGAATATAGTGAGGACTTGCCATAACCATCAGTAAATGTTGAAGTGCCTCAGCTACTTGAAAAAAATCTGAATAGAGAGATGTTGAACAATGAAGATCAAAGGGTGTGAAAAAAATTTCATTGGATGTGCTGATGGGAAAATTATAAGCTGAATGATAGTCACCAAAGATAAAGAAATGGCCAAATGAGTTGATTGAAGCATCATATTCCTGGTTTGTAATAAACAAAGAAAAATAAATTTGAACAATCTCGTGAATGTTCTAAACAATTGAAACAAGTTCCTTGCGAGACAAATATGGCAGACCACCATCCTACAACTAGTGACAAATTGTACAAGCATCATAGTCATCAAAAGTGTTTAAAAAGGATGTTAGCACCATGAATGCATGAGACCGGTTGAGGCATGATGAATGGAGAAGAAATTGATTCGTGTGACATCTTGTGCATTCATTATCATTCAAGGAGAATTATTGTGCGATGAGAGGACAAATTTGCGACATCAAATTCACAAGAAGACCCAAAAGTTGACCATTAAGGGACGAATTCGATAAGCATGATTTTTCAAAGAAAATATAGTTCTTGAGATGATCAAATTCACAATTCCATGACTTTATCAGAGATGCACATTCCCAACCTAAGTTTGTTGTGAGAGAATTGCATGAAGATGAATTAACTACAACGGGTTCTTGAATTTTTTTCATAATTAAAATCTTGAAATTTTGAAAGATCACACTTGGAATACCAAACATTTTTCACATGAAAATCCACATCAAGTGAAACAATGTAGATAGACAGATTATGTGAGAGAAACCAGATCTTATTTAGTTTGGGAGGCTTACCAGAATCGTGATACCCTAACATAAACATTAATAGAATTTGAAGTGCCTTGACTCCCTGACATGTCCCGGAACTTTCCAAGATTGTAAAATCGCATTTTGAAGCTTGAACCAGATCATGCATGGTATGAGGATAGTTGTTGTTGCTGATTTCAAAACTACTCATTATATGGTAGCTATCTCTGTCACAGGTCTCACCAGAATTTTTAACTTCAACAACCAGATTGCTCAATTAGAGAGGCTCTTCAAATAGCACATTCAAAGATAAATGAATTGGTAAGATCACATCAGCAAGATGATTTGACGAGTTATATTCATCCAAAAGAAGAGATTATCATGGGTGGGAAGAGTTCTCTATGGTTTGATTATTTTCAATTTCATCACGGACAGCATCAACACCTTGTGTCAATTGAGGGGATAACTCACTGGATGAAGAAAATGAAAAATGGAGTATCTCCATCACAAGTGTATGTTTTGTGAATGGTAGAAAATAAGGGATGACGTGAAGGGGAAGTTTCGATATGAACATATTCTTTGACTGAAGAAGATTCTAGATCTAAATTAAAATCTTCATGAGGAACCGAAAGATCATATGATGTGCTTTGGCATTCGTCATGGCAATACCGAAATATTGGAATGATTACTGCCCAAAGCTAGAGGTTGATTAAAAGAATTGATTGTATTGAATTTTCCACCGTGATTAACAAATTGAGAATCATTCAAGGTGGAAAGGAAATATCTTGACATGGAACATTCTAAAAAAGTGAGGAAAAATTGAAAGTGCCCTCACCTTTCTACTCCTCTACTTGAGTAATTGGGTTGATTTGTACATGATAACAATTTGGGACAACAACTTGAGAATCAAGAGAATGTGAAGAACCAGTTGATGGAGTAGATTGATCAAGCGAATCATGGTACAAGGAGTCAGGATGTGAAGATGATAGAGGATAACAGAAATCTGGATCAGCCTTGAGATTAGAGTTGTGAATGGTGACATCCTCTTGCGGAATGGATGAGTGAGACTTTCTCATAAGCTTCATGAGCCATTCTAGAATTTTCTCCATTGAAGCAAAAGAAGAACGAGAAGATGGACTGGATATTTTATTCACAAATTTCCTAATTTCACAATCACTACAAGGAGGGGCCCTCATTGGGACCGATAAAGGACGAGGACAAGGAACAAAAGGGGTAGTGAGTTCCTCCTCTGCAATTTGAGGTGCCTCATGATCCGCAAGAATTGGGGAAGAAGGAAAAAGAGGAGGTTCAGGCTCATTGTATAAGGAGACATGAACCAAGCGCTCAAACTCTTGTTTCAAGAAATACCAGTTCAAATGTTTTTCAAGAATTTTTCAAAAGAGGTGAAGGAACTGATTAGAAAAAACCTAAACTAATTCATTAGGCTTCATTCTTAAATGACTAATTATTTCACAAACATCTTGGAGGTTATACTTATTGAAGTTTTTATGAAGCTTCTAGGCAAGTTGAGCGAATAAATGGATATAAGCAATGGGTAATGTATGACATCATTGAATAACATGACCCTTGAATGTGAGGGTGAGTAATCTATCCATGACATCTTTGGAACCTATTATGTGACAAATACAAAGACAGATAACTTGAAACAGATGTTCACAAAAAGTTGATTGACCCTCACCATCAAACTTAAATTTGGACAGGTCATGAATAACTTCGACATGACACTATTGAGATGGACTGGTTCGATAATGTGGCAATGTCATGCTATTGTTGCTATGAGTGATAGATGTTTTATTGGATGTGCTTTCTCTTCTCTTCTACATAGCTTGATGGTGTGGGGTCTTCAATGGTCTTCGATCTTTAAAAGTAGTTGCAAATGTGTGTCCCTTTTGTTTCTCTTGGTAGGTTCAATCATCCATTTAGCTAAAAATCAGTTCTTAGGCATGCTTCCCTCCTTATTCTCCTTCTTCATTATCTCTCCATGGATTGATAGGGTACTTGTTCCTTCCATTCGCTCATGATGGGATGAAACCAATCCAAAAAATCCCTAGCCTAAGATGGTGCATTATTATCCATGAACTGAGACCAAGAAAAGTGGCAGCCTAGGAGAGAGGGCCTAGTAACTGCGCATTGCATAGTTCCAAGTGATAGGGAGAGGAGCTTGATCAATGAGACTAAATAGAGTGCATCTCAAGCTTGACTAAGTAACTTGTTGGCTTAGTCCCCACTGGGGAAATAAATTGCACAATGGCCACTGGGAGTGAGGATTATGCAATTCAATACAATAGTGGGTGATGCGGGATGAGGCCTTGAGGGGTTAGTTCTACACAATTTTCAGAGGCAAGGAGGACTGGGGAAAAGAGAGATCTGGGTGCCAAATATGCATAGTTCTTGAGGATAGTGATCTTCGGCTAAGGGAAGACACTAGGGGACACCTCTACACAGTTCTGGAGGCTAAGGCGGGTTGGGATCTCTATGCAATGTGGAATTCTAGTATGCAAGGGAAACGTTTGAGGACTGAAATTGGGAAGTGCACAGTTCAAGGAAAACCAAGAAGTAGAAATGCAGAATTATAAGGGTGAAGGAAGGTTGATGAACTCTGGAATTATGTAGTGCAACTACCCTATAAGACAGTGGTTGTGCACTGTGCAGTTCCATTCAACAAGTTCACATCGTTGAGGGTTGAGACTACGCAGTGCACAATTCAATCGATGCCTGGTGAAGTTGAGTTGCCCGATCAGGAAGATTTCCAAAGATGGCTAAGTGTAAGGAAAAATGTGGACTTATGATGAACTTGAACTGTGACCACACACTTAGCATACTTCGATGACACGAAAACCAAAGACCATCAGAACAACAAGTAATGAATTACCCTTTGAGTGAATGTCTCATGATAAGAAACAACAAGTGAGACACTTGAGATAGACTTTAGGAAGACCGTGACGACACTTGTGTGACGGTACGTGCTCAAGACTTTGTGTATGAGTGTGAAATGTGTTTACATGGCTAGGAAAAATTGTATACACAAAGAACAACCTTCAAGATCACCAAAAAAGGTTTTCAAACATTACATAAAAACCAAACATTTCAAAAGATGACAACCAATCCAGCAAGCAAAATGAAGTAAAATGTTAAGAGAAAACACATGGAATGACTTTGAGTGATTGCAAACATACATGTCATTGAAGACATAATGATACGACAATGATAAGTGATCTTTCATACTATGCTAAGAGGTGTATTTCCAATTTATGAAATATGTGCTTTGTTTTCATATCTACCCTCCAAAGGGTTATGCATTAGATGGAGTCTTTATGTGGTCCTGATCTTCTATCATACCTAGGGTTCCTTGGTCTTCTTATCTGACAACTATATTTTCTCCTCAACTCCTTGATTGTCATCTAGCATGTCCTCCTTCTTCATTACCTTCTTCATCATCTTGTCATAGCCTGGTAGAATTATTGTATATATAATATAATCAATACAAGATGACATTAGTTTGATAAAACCCTAGTCTAAGATGTTGCATGATAATCCATTCACTGAGCCGGAACTGGTATTAGGTCAGTGGGGAAAGCTTAGTGACTGGAGTGGACTGGGGGGTAAGACTACACAATTCCCACTAAAGGAAAAAAGTATGCAGTTCAAGCAGGTAGTGGTTGTTGCGGGATGAGGCCCTAGAGGAGAAATCTATGCAGTTTTCAGAGGCAAGGGGGGACTAGGCAGTAGAGAGATCTAAAGGAAAAATTTGCGCAGTTCTTGAGAGTAGTGAGCTCCGGCTAAGGGAAGTTCATTAGAGGTAGCCTCTGCTTAGTTTTGTATGCCAAGGTAGACTGGGCTTTCTATGCATTGCACAGGTACATCGTGCAAGGAAAAATATTTAGGGTTGCAGATGTGAAGTGCGTAGTCTAGGAAGGATGGATGAGACTAGGTTGCTAGGAATCCTCTGGAATTTGGCTAAGTATGGGATCAATGGAACTAATGTGAACAATAATATAACTTGACTATGACCACACATTTGAACACTTACTTATACAACATAGATCATCTAGAACATATGAAAACATACTTAGCTTAATGTAACAACCTTTGTGGTAGTTTGAGACAAGTGCGGCTCCAACGATAGACTTTGTGAGGATAATGACAACACTTGTGTAATAGTGCATGAGACTTTGGAAATGAGTGTGAAACATGTCTATATGATGAGAACAACTCATTTTCACAAAGATTTCCACTTGAATCAAACCAAAACTTTCCTCTTCATCACAAGCGATAACTACCATGCCTAAAGATGACACATGCTATATAAAGGTAAAAGAATGAAAAACTCTTAATATATGAGAAGGAAATTTGAAATCATTATCTTACTAATAAGCGACTAAGGAAAAACCCATCATAGGATCCACAATAGGCTCCAAAATTTGAGTGTAGGCCAACATTATGGAGGGTGTTGCATCTACTACAATATCTTCTTACTTCTTTGTCTTCAATCTTCATGAACTATCTACTTTGTTCTTCTTCCTCACCCTCCAAAGGGTCTTGGATCATCATCAGGACCTTTGAGTTATATGCAATGTCTTCATTCTATCATTGTCTAAGATGTATCCATGTATTCATGATGTTTTTTCTTTGTGTTTCTCCTCTGCAAGTGCTTTTATGTTCTTTCTTCTTGATACCTTCGTTGAGCATCACCTTGCCCAGTTGAAGTTGTATGCTTGCCAATGAATTTCACTCATGACAAGGAAATATCAATGTTGCAATCATCTATTCTATCCCTAATTTTCTCATGTAAGAAGTTTCTTGTGATGGGCCTGTGAAAGGATTGAGAAGGAAGAGGCTTGTTGGGGATAACACAGTTGAGATCAGAAGTGGTTAGGGAAGACACCACTACTCACTAGAATTGCATTGTGTGCTATGAAGAGGGGCTCTTCAAGTTCCAATGCAGCGAGCAAGTGCAAGAGACAAAGTGATGAGCTTGCTAACTGAAATTACGCAATTCTCAAAGCTAAAGGGCAAAGAAGACAATGATAACACAGTTTAGATTCATAGTGAATAATGGACACCCTCATTGTGGACTAGAATTGCGACGTGTGCTAGGGAGGAAGGACAAGACTCAATGATTACACAAAGAAGGAGTATAGTGGACATGGTTTGATGGATTATTGACTAAAACTATAACATGCACTATGAATGAGATGCATACTTTAGGAAGAGCATGGTTTTCATCAGCAATGACCTCGGAGAGGATCCACTATCCACTAGAATTGTGAATGGAAGGTAAGAAGAACAAGGCATTTCATAGTGAGGGGTTTCTGTCAACAGAGAAGGAAAGACTAGGCACTGTAACTATGACATGCATAATGCTTGAGGGGTAGGATCCTATGCTAGCATAGTTTTCTTCTGCAATGGCTAAATGTCTACTAGAAATGTGACGTATTCTCAAGAAGGCTCACTGGAAGAGGAGATTGCACAATTGGCTAAGGAAAGAAGCAAAAGATTAGATCACTTTTCCTGGAAGGTGTTTGCTGCATTGGGAAGGGAGGAGGACCTTTGCATAGCACATTTTACTTTTGCAAGGGGATGAAAATGGTCCTTTCTATCATCTATAAGTGCTACATGCATTGTAAAAGTTAGAAATGATCAAATCTCAGTTCAGTGATTCAGTACAAGCATCAAGGGTATGGTGACCATGCTTCAAAGGTTCTAAATGTGCAATCATAGGAGCTAACCTTGAAAAATACTTAGTGAAATAGTTTGGGAGGTAGGATTTAATCAATGAGGCTCATGGATAGGTTTCTCTCATCACCATTTAAGAGAGTCAATGCCTTCACAACTTGCACTAGGAAGGAGGACCAAGAAGAGATCCAAAATAGATAAGTGTGGAATAAGTAGAGTAAGAGAGAGAAAAGTATCCAAACGAGACTCAAACATATATCACACATATGAAATCCATCAATAAAAACTAGGGGACTAAACATGACTTATGAACAACCATCACACCTTGAAACAACAACGAAGTGATAAATATTTCTAAGTGCGACAATTGAAATGTAGCTTTACAACACATAGAATACAAGTTGTCACACAAGTGTCAATTATGACCAAAAAGTGCGTTTATGAATGTGTCTAGTGCATACTATTATTATATGTAGGACCATCTAATGCATAAGGGTGTGCTTGACCTGACTTTAGTGATGTGCAAAGGTGTGTGTTATAGGCATTTTTGGGCACTGCAACCCCAATCAAACATGTCCATAAACCAAGGGCTCCTAAGTCCCTAAAATTTTTGTCTCATACCCTAAAGGAACAAGGTCAACTAATTACATCATCTCCCAGAATTTCTCCACAGGAAAATGCTCAGAATTGGTCAAAATTGAACCATACAGGTTGCTCAGAGATAAGGGTGCGATGCATCCCACCTGCCCAGTGTAAAAGGTGTGATGCATACTGAAAATCCCTTCTGTAGGATGCGATGGGCGAGAGTGGACAAATGGCAGAGATAGTTTGCAAGGTGGATGATCATAAAATCTTCCAGAAACTTCTCCTATGACACTTGCCTCTTTGAATTCACCCAGGGATGAGTAAGAGATCATCAATCTCCAAGTGGAACCAAGAACTATCAGAGAGAGGACACTAATCAAAATCCCAGAAGCTGACTCACCCCACTGCAATCATCCATATATGGATCCCTAATCCAAGAGATCCATAGGCTGGAATTTTGTATCTTGTAAGGAAGTGCTATTGGTTTCTTGTTCGAATATCATAGTGTTGGGTGATCTAAGCTTTTCATGAGGTGAAAGAAGGGATTTCATGCTAGAGGATGACGATGGGTCAAAACAATTGATCCTATTTGCTTATTCTTGATATTAATAAAGCTATTCGAGTTTTCCTCCACATTCTTGTATGCTTAATGATATATGCATTTGTGTGGTCAATATATATCTAGTCCTATATTGTTTATGATTGTAAATCTTTTTTCTTCGATAGTATTATGTTTCTTTGATTCCATAGCTGCTCTTTGAAGTTGGGTAGATAGAGGAGAAGCGGCAAAGATCTATCAGAAAGGAGAGGAACTGAGCAAGGAACCAAGCATAAGACTGAGGTTAGTGTCCTTTGTTTCCCTCTTATCTACTTCTCATAAAGGAAAGCAAAAGTAGTTTTAGTTTGTTTGTTTCTAAGATAGCTACCAATCTTAGTGGGACTAGTAGCTCCGAGTGGACACTAGATTTCTTGATAACAAAATGGTGACTCCACTAGGGAGTGAATAGATTGTTTGCTTGTCTATATTTGTTTGTTTTATAAACTTACAGATGGAGCCTGAAGTCAAGCCAGCTAGCCTTCGAACTGCATTTGCTATGCAAGTGCAAATTAGATCAATGTTGTTTCAGTCTATCTCTGGGTTTTGTTTATAAACTTAACAATCGATTTGCAAACTTTCTAATTGCCCTAGTGGTGGCTCTAGTAACCTCATTAGATCAGCCCATGTGATTTCTATTTACTGTACATCACTTGCTCGGCCTAAATCCTTGAACTAAGTTGTAAACTGTGACCCGAAACCCAGTTGAAGTCTTGTCCCTAGACCATCGCACCTTCTACTCTTGGGAATTTGTATGCATTGCACTTCCTGTGTGCAGTAGGTGTGCTGCATCGCACTTTCCCTGTGTTGCAAGTGTGTTGATCATACAAGACCTCTTTTACCCCTAGATTTTGGTTTCTGTGTTCACTCTCTTCAGCTCTATTCAGGAGTTTTGCTTTCTGTGATCAGTATATCACTGTGGAACCCCCTTCATTTCCAGCATTCCGCCTCCATTGTGCAAAGAACTGTGAATTTTTTTATGTATTGTGCGCCATTTTCAGTTCTCTTTTACAAAGAAGTAGTATAATCGAACTGTCGTCTTTTGATTTGAAAGTGTTGCAAGTGTCGTTTTCAGTCAAAGAGAAGAATTCCATTGTTCTTGATAGTCGATTATATAGTTACTCTTGTATTTGATTTGAATTAGTAGTTTTTCAGGTGTTGAAAGCAGTTTTCAATTCAAAATAGCAAAGTGTCGTCATTATCTTCCTTTCATTTTTGAAGAGAAATTTGTTAGTACTGTCACTTTGAAAAGATAATTCAGATTTGTACTTAGCATTCTTCTTGTCATTCACACATTAAGAAAGCCGAAAACAAGTACATGCATGTGCATTTTCATTTAGACTGCTTGTTGATTTGATTTAGGATAGTGCATCTAGTGTGTGCTCTCTGCTCTATGTTGAAATAATATCATCTCTCTTTCTTTAGTAGATAGGATTTTCATTGCAAAAAGAATATTAAATGATTGTTTATCAGCTTAGATTGCATTTTAGGAATTATATCTACATCAGGCGGTGAACCTGAAAGGCAAATTTCTTAAAAAAGATCAACTATAAAATAAATTTAATGAATCTAAAAATGCTTTGGAACCTAACGCACAACATTTAGAAGTCTAGGCTAGATATGTATTCTGGTGTCATAAAGCCTGGTAACCATCGCTTTCACTATTGGTTGGGTGATTCCTCCTCTTTGAGATGACAAGTGCTAGTACGGACTTGTGCTCCCACATACCGTCGAGTATATATTGGGAGACCACAATAAGCTATATCCTTATCCATAGGAAGCCATGTCTGTCGCCCTATCGATCGCAATGCACTAAACACAACATTCGGGAAGATTGACTGCCGTACCGTAAAAAGTATTCTGCAGTTTTGCGATTGGTTTGGTAATCCCTCTGTCTAAATTTCCAGAGTAGTCTCTTCCGTTCCTTTTCAGGCTCCTTAAAGGAAAAGGTCCATTTGAGCACTTGTCACTTCAGGCTCATTAAAAATCGAAGGTGACTAGAGTCATCTTTTATTTTTTCTCGACTCTTAAAAATTGAAAAAACAAGTTGTGTCAAAGAATTTAAAATTCATTTAATTCGAAAACATTTTCCCCTTTATTTTTAGCTGATCGAGTAATCCACAATCTTGGAAGAAAGTCAATTGAAACCCTATTGTTCGTGGAGCCTTACGAGTCAACCGTCTTTATCTCTAGAATCAAAACTATTTCGGACAAAGAGAACTCGTTTAGCTGGCTCAAAGTCCCCTGGTCAGGTTGGAACAAGTATTTCGACGCCCTTGGAGACTCCGGTTACTCCAAACATTTCTGGTACCCCTACCTTTACATAAGAAGTTTCGCAGCCACTAGAGGACAATAGAACTGATCCTAGTATACCTGAACCGGCCCAATCTGTAGCTGATTCGGAAGGTGTTGTTCCCCAAACATCAGTCGTTGCAAAATCCATACCTTCTTCAGCACCGGAAATATTTTACGGACCTGACAATCTACCTCTTCCACCCGGTTTGATTGCCATAGAAGAGATTGTGGACGATCCACCATCTACTACTCCATTGCAATTTGGAGTTGGGGTCACTCTATATCCCTCTTCATCATAAATTAGTATACCGTTATCGGAAGTTCCTGTAGAATCACTAGGAAACCTTTTGGCTAGACTAGATATGTCTGAGCAACCGTCAACATCTAGGACTGTGTCATCTGACACAGTAGTGGCAGAACTTCCTGCTACTACTCCGGCAATGTTCGTCGGCGTACCATCTGTCGTGACTAGCTCTCAATCGATGGATGGAATCCGTCCAGAGGTTGTTTCAACAGTATGGTATGTTCCTGTTTGTTCGTCTGGAATAATATCTGGAATCTCTTATGTTGAGTCCCAACAAATTGATCCTTCGTGGTGTCAATTTGGGCAGTCCAGTCTTCAAAGGAAAATCATTCCACTAAGCACCGGACTACCGTCGTATGGGGGGCAGTATACCCTTTCATTGTCTCCTCCGAGAGGTCAAACATATGAGGGTTCACAACAGAATTTAGGTTATGCTGGAATTACATCTAGTGGTTGGATACCGATACTGCCTCAACAACCAAGAGTTGTATACTCAATGCAACAAAGTATGCCTATGTCAAATATCCCCACTACACCGACTATTGTGACGGTGTCACAAGTACAAGCGTTACCTGTTGTATGCCAACTGATGAGCCCCAAATTTGGTAACATTTCAGGCTCATTTTGCCTAATTATCCTTGCTCAATCCTTCATTTTTCATAACTTATGCATTATTTTTAGTATGTTTGTGTCATTTCTACGAATAAGGGTAGTCACTGTCCTAGGTGGCTAACACGTGCTCATTGCAAGATTTTTTGACACATGTTGGAGCAAAACCGAGCAGACATGGGCTAGGAGACATCCAAAGCTTGGGTTGATGATTCATAGGGGGGTTTTCCATGGCATTGAATAGCCTTCCTCGGGATCTTCACTCCCAACTCCGAGCTCCAAAGGCCACCAAAACCGGATTTAGAAGGTAGCCAAGCAGATTTCTTGAAAGGAGCTGTTCATTGACAGTTTGGGCAGCCGAGTCACATAAATTTAGGAGGCCAGCTGGGGCCTCGTAGTGTATAAATGTTAAGGCTTCAACCTTTGAAAAGGACTTTTGGAAAAACTTTTGCATTTTTTGCACTACAAGCTGCTAGTTCTGCTCTGTTCTTTTGTAGCCATTATTGGCATGACTCTTGATTTGTAATTATTTTTGATAATGGGAAGCAGTCAGACTTGATATCAGCTCTGAGTTTTTTTTAAGGAGCCATAGCTCTCGGGGTTGGGCCCAACTTGAGAGCCTAGGGCCTCCTTCTTTGTATTGTTATCTTTCCTTTCAGCACTGTGATTTTCCTTGTATGCAATTGAAACAAAGTTTGTTGAGCTAGATTTAGTTGTGTGGTTCAGTAGGTAATTGTTGAGGAATCAGTTTGCTTCAGATGTCTAAAATAGATTAGTCAAATAAGAATTGATAAAAGCTCCATCAAAGGGTTTCCTGCACTCTCAAGTTTCACCTCTTCCTAGGGGCTGGAATTGCAGACAGTGTTGCCCAACAAAAACAATAGTTACTTGCTCATGTAACCTTTGGTGCAATATTCTCATTTGTAGGAGTTAGTCATGCGTTCAGATCTTTTGGAATGTTTTTTTTCACGTATTGTACGTGGTTCTTGTTATGAAAAAGATGTTGTTCATTGATTTCATTGACAGTTAGGATAGATTAGCTAATATTTTGATTGTGTGCAGGACGTGGTTGATTTGATTAAGTATACACCGTGCAGGGCATCTCCATCTCTCTCTCATCCATATAAGCTTCGTCCAGGCGAGTTGCTCCATCTCCAAGTTAGGTTCCTCATTTCACATCTACTCTTTTTCCCACGTAACCCTACCTCCTCTCTCTTCCATTGCCTCAGCCTTCTTTAAGACAAATTAGCTTTCCACACCCTCTCATCACTTCATCCCTCAGTCACTGAGTCATTTTAGATCCCTACCCTACCTCCCTATCCATTCATGCATCCTCTTCCACTCATCTATCATCCAAAACCCGACTTTAGAACATCCTGTAGAAATTTCTGAACTTCCTGTAGAAATTCCTGAAACATCCTGTAGAACCCCTGCAGACTTCGTGTAGAAGCTCACAAGTGAGGTTTCCTGATAACCAAACTTTGTGAAACTCCCTGGAAGGGTGTCAGGGACTCCTTAGACCCCCTCTGAACCTTCCCAACCTTTTCCAAGCCTTTCTCCTCCTTGATCCGCCCCTGCACAGTAAAAAGCCAGTTAAAAGCACATGCATGATAATTCAAATAACTTATTCAAAAAAAAAAAAAGATGTGTTCTTCAGATAGAGATAGCATAGGCACATGTATTTTACCTTCATAGAAGTAATGGCATCTCTTCTCGTAGTTTGCATTCTCTCCTTTGCATCAGTAGGACTAGTTGGTAGAATTAGGGTTTGCTAGGGTTTGCGTTTCTTTTTGGCTTTCAGTTTCTTTCCGCAAGTAGATTAGCTTCCTTTGCGTTAACTTTCATCCATCAGTTAAAAAGCTTCTTCTAAGAGCTCATAGAAGTTGGCTTGAGCCCCTAGCAGACTTGTGCCAGCTGACCAAGTGACAGTTGTGGCAAGAGCTAGTACTTGTGCATACAACACTGTCGCTTCCAAGTTTGTTACGAACTACCGGGTTAATAAAATTAAAGAAGGGAGTTCCAGGAGTTGTAGCATTATTGCTACAATACTGGAGCCCACCATATTTTTGGCGCCGTTGCCGGGAAAGTGTCAGAGTATTGGTGATTGTTGCTTTTCTACTCTTTTCCTACTCTCGCCCTCTGCTAAGTAGTTCATCTCATTTCCATTCTGCAATTTCATTTCTGCAAAAGTAAAGTAGACATTTCCTGCTTTCATAGATTAGACTTTCACTTCTGCAAGTGTAAAATAGAATTTCAATTTTGCAAGCGTAGATTAGCATCTCTTTCCTGCACTTTCATTTGAGTAACATAACTTAGTCCTTTCCTGCTTTCATATCATTTCAACCAGATAGTTAGTTGCAGTTCAATCTATTTTAGTTTTGCAGGTACCAGAGAAAAAAACAAAAGAAATCAAACGTCTTTCCATTTCATGCCTCGTAGGAACAGATATAAAACAGGCAAATTCTTACCCAACACCCCCACCACTTCACTGAGTCACCCTTCTCTCTTCTTTGGTGACAATGATCCAGAAGAACCTATAGGCAAGCCTCCTGAAATATACGAAGATCCTATAACAGAAGAAGAGTTAGAGAACACCCCATATGAAGCCATGGCTGAGAATATAAGGGAAGATGAGAGAATAGAAGGTGCCTTTCCCATCCGAGAGACCAATGGAGACATGAAAATGAAAAACATAAGCCCCTCCACTTTACCTCACTTCCATGGATTGACTACTGAAGACCCTGATACCTTCCTGTTTGAGTTTGCTGCCCTTTGTCGAACTTATGACTATACCGAAGATGAGCAAAAATTGAAACTCTTTCCCTCTACCCTCAAGGATGCAACATTACGCTGGTTCATGGGCTTACCTGGAAACAGTATCACCACTTGGGCTCAGATGCAACAAGATTTCAATACCAAATACCGGGACTACTGTAGGTCCAAGGAAGCCAAGGGAGAAATCTTTCGGATGACCATGGGAAATGATGAGTCTTTAGAAGATTATGAGGAGAGGTTCCAACTTAGCTATAAATGGGTCAGGTGCACACTTGACCCTGAATCTCTCAAGTTGGTCCTGCTCCGAGGGGTCCCTGAAGACCTTCTAGATACCCTTCACATGCTAGTTGGAGGAGATATTTACCAACTACCTTATGAGGATATAAAAACTATGTTTAGAAACCACTCTAGGGCAGCCCGAAAAAGAGGTAGGGGAAACCCCCTTTCAGCTAGTACTCCTTTCTCCAAGCATGAGTTTGCAAACCAGCTAGAGGACCTCAAGAGTGAGGTGAGACAGATCATTGCCATGCAACTTGATACATTCCGAATCCAGCAAATGAAAGAGGAGGCTGAGAGGGCTTTGCCCATCTTCTGCCCTAGGTGTTCAAGGAAGCACCCTAAGAACGAGTGTCCATTACATTTAGTAGAGGTATGTTTCGTTTGTGAGGAGGACCACCCCACAAACCAATGCCCAACCTTACCTGGGCTTAAAGCCATGTACCAAGGAACGGAGGCACCCACTGAACCTCTCTACTCCCTCAACCAACGGAGGCCGCACGGACCTAGACCTTACCAGCAGGGGATGCAAGGGACATCCCAAGCTTATTATAACCCCAACCAATCTGCTCCTATACCTTCTTGGGGTCCCCCTGCTCATCCTTCCTGGTCTGTGCCTCCTCCATGGTCTTACCCACCTCAATACCATACTCAGCCCGCTACTCATTCGTTTCACTCACATGTCCAGCCACAGCCTCAGTGGAATGCACCTCAATCGGGGTGGAGGCCCCAGTACAACACTCCTCCCGCCATTTTGCCTCCACCACCAGCTCAGCCACAGCCATTACCTCCTCCTCCTCCAAGACAACCCCAAATGCCTACTCAACCAAACCCGAACCCCAACAACCGACAGGCCCAAAAGGTATATACTGGGGAAACAACATGCCCTACCTATGCTGTGGAGATCCAGGAGATCAACCTGCAATTTGGAAAGACTCTTCCGGATCGCCAACCTCCTCCCCCAGAGGATGAGGAAGATAAACAGGAAAGTGAACCAAAAGCCATTCCACCCTTTCCTGAGAGACTGACTGTAACCACACAACCCAACCCAGAGGAGAATGAGCTCCTGGGAGAACTCAAGCAGTTGTGTGTGAAAATACCACTTCTCCAGGCCATCAAAGATGTACCGATATACAACAAATTGGTTAAGGAAAAGTGTTTTAGGCACCCAGGCAGGCGAAAAAGAGATGCCTCAACCATCAATGTCATAGGACAACTATCTGATCTTATGTTGGGGCAAGTAATCTATCCAAAGTACTTGGATCCTGGGAGTCCTGTAGTTGATGTCCACATCAATGGCACCATCATACCCCACACTTTGATTGATTTAGGGGCTGCCATTAATGTGATGACCAGGGATACCATGCTAAAACTCAACCTTCAGGGTTCCTTAAGAAAGACCTCGACAGTCCTGCAGCTAGCAGATCGCTCCACCATGACTCCTGAAGGGATTGTGGAGGATGTCTTGGTCTCTGTTGACTCTTGGGAGTACCTTGCAGACTTCTTGGTTCTTCAACCAAAGGCAAAGCTTACTGGATAGCCCCTTATTTTAGGAAGGCCTTGGTTAGCCACTGCGGATGCTTACATAAGCTGCCGAGCAAGAAACATGACCATCAAAAATGGTCCTATGTCCAAGCAGCTAGTCCTATACCCTCCTACCCAACCTCTATTAGAGCATGACTTACCACTTTGGTTGGACGAAGGAGAAGAGGATGAGGTGTACTCTGCACCCTTGTGCACCTTAGAAACCACCAGGGGAGGTCCTCAAACCGAGGATGATTTGATTGAGACCTTGATTCAGAATCCACCTCCCAGTGCATTGTCCTTAGAGGAATTGGTGGAGGATACCCAAGTCAGCACCTTAGTGGACCTTTGTGTGACCAATCCAATCACTCCCAGAGCCAAAAATGTGGAGTTTGGCCCCGAGAGAACGTTAAAAATCAGCTCCTCCCTATCTCCTTCCCAGGAAAAGGAGTTGTGTAGTCTGTTGGCCAGTCATCTAGATGCTTTTGCTTGGAGCTATAAGGAGATGAAAGGAGTCCATCCTTTGGTCTGTACCCATCACATCTACATCAAAGAAGATTGTAAACCAGTCAGGCAACCTCAGAGGAGAATGAATCCGGCCCTTAAGGACATTGTCAAAGAATAATTGCAAAAACTGTTGGATGCAGGATTCATCTACCCCATCTCGGATAGCGAATGGGTGTCCCCTCTGGTGTTGGTTCCCAAGAAAAATGGGAAGTGGAGAATCTGTGTGGACTACCGAGAACTGAAAAAAGCCACCAAGAAAGACCACTTTCCTCTGCCCTTCATAGATCAAGTGTTGGATGGACTGGTGGGAAAGAATTTTTTCTCTTTCCTAGATGGGTTTAGCGGGTATAATCAGATCCAAATCAGCCCGGAAGACCAAGATAAGACCACCTTCACTTGTCCTTGGGGTACCTTTGCTTACCGAGTCCTTCCCTTTGGGCTGTGTAACGCTCTTGCCACCTTCCAAAGAGCAGTATTGAGCATCTTTTCTGAGTTGGTCCATGACTCGGTGGAAATCTATATGGATGACTTCACTCCCTATGGGTCCAACTTCCAAGAAGCATTGTCCAATCTGAGAAAAGTCCTAACCAAGTGCATTGAGATGAACCTATCCCTTAGTCCTGAAAAATGTGAATTCTTGATGACTGAAGGGACCGTGCTAGGACATACCATTTCCCGCCAAGGATTACAGGTGGATCCTAACAAAATTGCTCTCATCAAAAAGGTTCCACCTCCTCAAAAGGTAAGAGATGTTCGAAGTTTCTTAGGCTTGGCAGGATATTATAGAAGATTCATTAAAGACTTCAGCAAGCTAGCCTCGCCATTGTTTCGCCTCTTAGCAAAAGATGTTGAGTTTAGGTGGACTGACGATTGTCAGAGGGCTCTGAATGAATTAAAGGATAAGTTGGTGACTGCCCCAATCTTGAGAGGTCCAAATTGGGCCTTGCCTTTCCACATCCACACTGATGCCTCGAACAAAGCCTTAGGGGCAGCCTTAGGACAAGTTGAACAAAAACTTCCATATGCCATATACTTTGTCAGCAAAAACTTATCCAAGGCAGAACTGAATTATACTGTAACTGAGAAAGAGTTCTTGGCCGTGGTCCATGCCCTGAAAAAGTTCCAACACTACATCACTGGCTATCAAACATTTGTACATACTGATCATGCTGCAATTAGATATTTAATGAATAAACCAGATGTGAATGCTCATATTATTAGATGGTTACTTTTGTTACAGCAGTTTGATTTGACTATTGTTGACAAACCAGGTAAGGAAAATGTTGTTGCTGACTTTTTGTCTAGGTTGGATTTACCTGCAGGTGAAGATGGGACAGTTGATGACCAGATGCCAGATGAACATCTGTTTTCTATCTCAGTACTCTCCCCATGGTTTGCTGATATAGCAAACTATCTGGTCTCAGCACAGTTCCCTCCGCATCTATCTTCCAAAGAGAAAAGCAGAATTGTAAGGAAAAGTGCCTCATTCACTTGGATCAGAGGCAACCTGTTCAAACATGGCCCCGATCAGATCTTAAGGCGTTGTGTAAGGGAGGAGGAAATCTTTGACATCCTCCTAACCTGTCATGACGGGCCTTGTGGAGGACATTTTTCAGCCAAGAGGACTGCCTTCAAAATCCTACAGGTAGGCTACTATTGGCCCACGCTTCATCAAGATGTCAAGAGATACATCAGCCAATGTGACCGATGCCAAAGGATGGGGAAACCGACTCCAAGGGACGAAATGCCTCTCCAACCTCAAGTGACTCTTGAGCCATTTGAGAAGTGGGGTATGGATTTTGTGGGTCCTGTCAATCCTCCTTCAAGGCAAAGGTCTTACATCATTGTGTGCACAGACTATCTGACAAAGTGGGTAGAAACCAAGGAAATCAAAGCAGCGACAGAAGAAAAGGTGGTTGAGTTTTTAAGAGAAAACATCTTCTACAAATTTGGCTACCCAAGAGAGTTAGTCACTGATCAAGGAAGCCAGTTCACCTCCAACTTAATTGAATACTTGCTTGCTCATCACAAGATCAAGCATAGGACTTCCACTCCCTATCAACCTCAAGCAAATGGGCAGGTGGAAGTCACCAATAGAGCATTAGAAGGGATTTTGACTAAGGTGGTGAATAGCAGCAGAAAAGATTGGGCAGATCGCCTGGTTGAGGCCACTTGGGCTTACAACACCACTTGGAAGACCACAACCGACTTCACAACTTATGAGCTGGTCTATGGAAAGAGAGCTTTGTTGTCAATCGAGTTCGAATACAACACATTGAGGATGGCAGCTCAGCTGGACTTAGATCTCAGCCATGCCCAACAAGAAAGGTTATTGCAGCAGAATGGGCTAGATGAACACTGAATGCAGGCCCTTCTCCACTCAGAAGTGGTTCAACTTCAGAGGAAGATATGGCATGACCGGCACCTCAATGACAAGCAATTCCAACCGGGAGATTGGGCGCTGTTGTATGATTCCAGACACAAGGATTTCAAGGGGAAGCTGAGGACAAGATGGCTAGGACCATATGCAGTGGAGAAGTGTAATGGCAATGGTTCTATTCTTATTTGGACCATTGATGAGGAAGCCATCCCCATGCTAGTCAATGGGCATCGACTGAAGATCTACAGGAAACCTCTTTCGAGGCAATAATTCATCAAAACTGTGGAAAAATCAGTGCTGGTCATAGAGAAGGGTTCTGCCTTTGTTTTGGGCATACCCTAAAGAGAAAAAAAAAAAAAAAATTGATAATAAGAATACAGATCCTTGGGTGAAAACCGTTTTGCGGCTCCCAAGGCAGATGGTAGGGGTGAAAACCTCATCGAGGCGCCCTTACTGTCTCTCTAAAAAAAAAAAAAAAAAACTGAAAAAAGACAAAAAGACCCTTGGATGAAAACCTCTCTAAGGCGCTCAAGGTAGATAGTAGGGGTGAAAACCTCATTGAGGCGCCCCTGCTGTTTCCCAAAAAAAAAAAAAAAAGGAAAACAGAAAAAGAAGGAGGCAGAACCAGAGAAACAGACTCAATTTTTGAAAATTAATGCAGGTTGCAGGTATTCCATGCAAGAAGGCGACCTCTCAACTCAAGGACAAGGGTCCCTATAGTGCTACCAGGTGACCTCACCAGCACTCCCTCATTAAACACTTATTCCCCCAAGGTCTGGGCACGATCTGGTTGCAGTTTAGCCCTCTACAGGAAGCTACAAGACTTTCTACAGGAAGTTCTGTAATTCTATAGGAAGTTTGTATTTCTACAGGAAACTTCCTGTAGAATCTTTGGAAGGGCCAGGACCGACTGTGTAGAGGAATTTGAACCCGAAGTCCAATAAGGAGGCATGTAACTAATGTTTTCTCCATCACCCATTGCTATCGCCTCCTTCTACCACCCTTGCTGCCAGAAATTGCAATACCTGCACAGTCAAACCAGAACGTTGGATTCTCAGAAGAAATAATTTTCAAATGGAAAATAAAGCATGCAGAGGCCCGATGTGCTACCTGTCAAGGCAATCCGAGGACCCTGCAACCCTGAACGTGACTCTGTTGTTTCGGCATGCACCCGAGGAGGAGAAACGGCTACAGGATGTCCTACAGGAATCCTGTAGCAGTTGATCCAGCTAGAGCATACGCCATGAAGATACCTGGAACTCATGAGCCGGCACATGCACCATCCACAGCCAGGAAACCAGTCTCGTAACCAGCAACAGTCAGCGAAAAGGAGCTCCCGTGCCTATGCATGAAGCGACAACAAGCGGATTCGTCAAACTCATCCTGAAGCATTGGAAAAAAAACGTCACGGCCGCACAGGTAAGTGCCTCACCCTGTTTCGTCAAATTACATGAATAATGCTTTAAAATGTGTATAATTATGAAAATGAATGGGTTGAGCAAGTTGGGTAGCCATTTCACTGGCCACCACAACCATTCTGATGGCCTCGTCCGATCCGGAAAGCCTTGGGTGTGTCGACAAGACAGGAAAAGGACACGTGGGAAGCGTCCAGTCGAAGAGAAGCGGCGATCTAACAAGAATGGCGACGGTAGATATGCAGGGAATGATTCAGCGGTCAGGAAGACTTACAGTGGAATGATAGCAGGTGACGTCGACCAATGGGCCGGCAGGGACATCTCACCCCCGCGCCATGAATTCCGCAGGGATTCAAATCCACCGGCTAAATCGTGTATGGCGCTCCTCTCATTTACTCCCAACCGCTTTGCAGCCGAGTACGCATCCGCAATTTCCTGAGGCTGTTACTCCGAGTCCTCGGCCTGTTCAAACATCCTGATTGATGCACAGAAGGCCCAGAACCACTGAAGAGCTCTCCAGACTCGTGCACGACTTCTACAGGAAGCTGCGCTACAAGAAGCAACGCTACGGAGGAAATTGAACTGTTCACGTCAAAGGTGGCAGGTCTGGAACGAGGTAAACCTGAACATCGTCCTCCCATGCAATTGGTCTGAAAGGTGGTGAAGTCGACGTATTAAGGGGGTAGAAAACGTAAATTACAGCCTGTGCATGAATTTGCAAGCATCGTCTTAATTCTGCATGAGAATTGTCGTCGTAGTGTGTATGCGGGATTTTTCACAGGGTCTGGTGCATAATTGAGCCACTGTCAAAACTCCGCTGTAGACAGTCAAATTTATAAACGCTGTGCATAATATAAGCGTAACTCTGTGCTCTGTCTAAGGAAATCCCCAAAGATCCATCTTCTTATACGCACCGCCCAACTCAGACCAACACAGCCAGCTTTTACCATGCCGGGTGGGTTCATCAGGAGAGAGCCTACAGACTCAAAGAAACTACGGGAAACCCCTGCGGTGGTAGAACTGTTTTCTCGGGCACGGTGGATGTCATTCTGTGACAAGCTTCAGGGTTACGATGACGAGGTTGCAGAAGAATTCCTGTAAACCTTGCAGCCAAAGTCTAAAACGTTGGTCGTTGTCAGCTTCAAGGGTTTGACCCTCAAACTCACCCCACAATTCATTAGCAGAGTCACTGATCTCCCGATGGGAGTACCTTGGGATAAGGAGGAGAGGAAATTGGACCAGAAGGCTAAGAAGGAGTTCTTTTTTCCAGAGGAGAAATTCTCAGAAGACAAGAATGGTGTTCGAAGAGCCAGCCTACAGCCGTTCTGGAGTGAGGTCAGCCTCCAAATTATGAAGTATATCACGTGCGAAGGGCAATTCAACATCGTGTATGGTTACCATTTCCGGTTGCTCGCAGAACTTAGGCACCAGATGGACCTACCCTCAGAGAAAAAGTTGAGAATTCCTTATTTCCTCCTACAGTCCATGACTGAATGTGCCACTAAGTTGAGGGAGGGGACGCCAGATCAAATAGCCCATCATGGGCTCATTAAGCTCCTCGTGGAAGATGCACTCCACACGTATACCGTCCCTCTCTCTTGGGAAGTCTTTCGAAATATGACTAAGAATGATGACATCCGAGTGCTGGTTGCGAAGCTCACCTCCTCCAGAAGTGAGGAGAAGGGACCAATTCAAACTGAAAAGAAAGGAAAAGGCCAAGAAACCATGGCCAAGGCACCAAAGAAAGAGCACGAGAAAAAACAAGAGAAGAACCAGGCTGCCAAAACAGAGGGTGACAAACCCACACTAACACCAAGGGAGAAAAGATTACAGAGCAGGGTGGAAAGGACTGAAAAGGTCCACATCAGTGAAGGCACCTCTAAGGCAACCTCAGCAAAGTCAAAAGAAAAAGCACCCTCAGCCAACCAGGCTAAAACGGTGCCATCTGTTTCTATAGGAAGCCAGAAATCAGCCACTACAGGGCTTTCTACAGGAAGTCCTGAGAAAGGAAAGCAAAAGGAGAAAACGGTCGAAATCCTTGCTAGGGAGGCAGCGGCTGTGCTGGCCACCCTGAGTACACCTCCCAAGCCAAAGGAAAAATGAAAGAGGGAGACTCCTCTATATTTCAAAGCAAGGAGAAGTGTAAGAATCAAAACTAGTAGACCCCAACCTCAATCCAAAGACCCAATTATCATTGAAGACACCCCTACCTCACCAAGGGAAAGGTCCCCCTCCAAAGTCTCAGTCACTTATGAGCGGGGGAGCCCGAAGACAACTACCTGGAGGGAGAGAATGGAGGGGTTAGCTTCAAAAACCCCTCTACAGGATGTTGAAGCCATTCTATAGGAAACATTGACCAGGCTCAAGGAGACCGAAAGAATGGAGGAAGAGGTAGCCACATTACCACCAAGGGAAGAGGAGATAGAGCCACAGAGGGAAGAAGAGGTAGAGCACATTCCGGAACCTAGTCCCCAGCCAAGCTTGAGCTCTTATTATAACTTTTTGGAGGCTGGAAGAATTATTCCGCAGAAATTCACAATGTCGCTTTTCTTTGCGTTGGAGGAAGAAAGAGTAAGAACCCACACATGGATGAGGATAGCTAAATCTAAAGGAGTAGCAGATATAGGCCCCTTGGAGGAACAACTCAAGGAGGCAAGAAGAAAATTAGCTATGGCAAAACACATGGGAAACTGCCAGCGGGTACTTCTACACGAGGAGAATGAGAAGCTCATACTGCAGCTACAGGAACAGAGGGAAGAAAGGGGCACAACATCAGAAGACATTGCAGCAGAACCTCAAGGAAAAGAAGGAATGCAAGTTGGTCTTGAGGAACTAGACCAGCATCTACAGGAAAGGGAATTGCAAGCTCACATCGAGATACAAGTTCTCAGACAGCAGTTGCAACAAAAAGAGGTGCAACTGGCCTGCATGGCCAGTTGGGCCATGGATGCTCTACAATGCAGACAGCCGACCAAATCTTACGGCCTATACCTACGGGACCAGTGGCTGCAATTCCAAATTAATGCATTAGCACAGAGGGGTATCTCTCAAATCCAAGACCCCCAACAGTTCACAGAGACTTCATGGGATCCCAACACAGTCGTGGGAGATATGTAGCTGATGGCATTTACCTCATGGTTAAACCACAAAGAAAAGAGAGCAGCAGAGGTCAAAGAGGTCGTGAACCGAGAGGTACATGAACCACTACTGATTAGAGCAGAGCCAGGGGACCCCACTGCATTGATATCAGCCCACCAGCACCTAGCAACCAACTCTCAGGCTTTATTAAAATACATGGATCAGTAGGCTCAGGGTATAGCACATTTTGAGGACATGGAATGGTTATTAGGGGACAATTCTATTCATGCTTGCACCCGAAGGTGGAACACATTGCCCCACAGCCTCAAGATCAGGGAGTATCACACTCCAAAAAGAATGAGGGAGGCTCTAGTATGGGTGTCGTTCTACAAGAAGTCCATACAGAACCTCCAGGCCAGTTGGATCGGTCTCAAGCTAAGCCCACCTTTGCTTTTGGGATTGGTAGAAGGAAGCATAGAGAAAGAAGAACATAAACAGTGGGAAGAGGTAGAAAGGAAGGCCGGGTTCCATGACAGTGAGGAGGATATTGCTTCAGAAGCCTGGGATGTGAGAGTAGCGGTTAGAGAAATGAAGGACGAGGACCTCGATTAGTTGCTCAGGGATGAGCAATCATTTTAGCAAGGGGGTGATGATGAGCCCCAAATTTGGTAACATTTCAGGCTCATTTGGCCTAATTATCCTTGCTCAATCCTTCATTTTTCATAACTTATGCATTAGTTTTAGTATGTTTGTGTCATTTGTACGAATAAGGGTAGTCACTGTCCTAGGTGGCTAACACGTGCTCATTGCAGGATCTTTTGACACATGTTGGAGCAAAACCAAGCAGACATGGGCTAGGAGACATCCAAAGCTTGGGTTGAGGATTCGTAGGGGGGTTGTCCATGGCATTGAATAGCCTTCCTCGGGATCTTCACCCCCAACTCCGAGCTCCAAAGGCCACCAAAACCGGATTTAGAAGGCAGCCAAGAAGATTTCTTGAAAGGAGCTGTTCATTGACAGTTTGGGCAGCCGAGTCCCATAAATTTAGGAGGCCAGCTAGGGCCTCGTAGTGTATAAATGTTAAGGCTTCAGCCTTCGAAAAGGACTTTTGGAAAAATTTTTGCATTTTTTGCACTACAAGCTGCTAGTTCTGCTCTGTTCTTTTGTAGCCATTATTGGCATGACCCTTGATTTGTAATTATTTTTTATAATGGGAAGCAGTCAGATTTGATATCAGCTCTGAGATTTTTTTAAGGAGCCATAGCTCTCAGGGTTGGGCCCAACCTGAGAACCTAGGGCCTCCTTCTTTGTATTGTTATCTTTCCTTTCAGCACTGTGATTTTCCTTGTATGCAATTGAAACGAAGTTTGTTGAGCCAGATTTAGTTATGTGGTTCCGTAGGTAATTGTTGAGGAATCAGTTTGCTTCAGATGTCTAGAATAGATTAGTCAGATAAGAATTGATAAAAGCTCCATCAAAGGGTTTCCTGCACTCTCAAGTTTCACCTCTTCCTAGGGGCTAGAATTGCAGACAGTGCTGCCCAACAAAAACAATAGTTACTTGCTCATGCAACCTTTGGTGCAATATTCTCATTTGTAGGAGTTAGTCATGCGTTCAGATCTTTTGGAATGTTTTTGCTCACATACTGTACTTGGTTCTTGTTATGAAAAAGCTGTTGTTCATTGATTTCATTGACAGTTAGGATAGATTAGCTAATATTTTGATTGTGTGCAGGACGTGGTTGATTTGATTAAGTATACACCGTTCAGGGCATCTCCATCTCTCTCTCGTCCATCTAAGCTTCATCCAGGAGAGCTGCTCCATCTCCAAGTTAGGTTCCTCATTTCACATCTACTCTTTTTCCCACGTAACCCTACCTCCTCGCTCTTCCATTGCCTCAGCCTTCTTTAAGACAAATTAGCTTTCCACACCCTCTCATCACTTCATCCCTCAGTCACTGAGTCATTTTAGATCCCTACCCTACCTCCCTATCCATTCATGCATCCTCTTCCACTCATCCATCATCCAAAACCCGACTTTAGAACATCCTGTAGAAATTTCTGAACTTCCTGTAGAAATTCCTGAAACATCCTGTAGAACCCCTGCAGACTTCCTGTAGAAGCTCACAAGTGAGGTTTCCTGATAGCCAAACTTTGTGAAACTCCCTGGAAGGGTGTCAGGGACTCCTTAGACCCCCTCTAAACCTTCCCAACCTTTTCCAAGCCTTTCTCCTCCTTGATCCACCCCTGCACAATAAAAAGCCAGTTAAAAGCACATGCATGATAATTCAAATAACTTATTCAAAAATACAAAAAAGATGTGTTCTTCAGATAGAGATAGCATAGGCACATGTATTTTACCTTCATAGAAGTAATGGCATCTCTTCTCGTAGTTTGCATTCTCTCCTTTACATCAATAGGACTAGTTGGTAGAATTAGGGTTTGCTAGGGTTTGCGTTTCTTTTTGGCTTTCAGTTTCTTTCCGCAAGTAGATTAGCTTCCTTTGCGTTAGCTTTCATCCATCAGTTAAAAATCTTCTTCTAAGAGCTCATAGAAGTTGGCTTGAGCCCCTAGCGGACTTGTGCCAGCTGACCAAGTGACAGCTGCGGCAAGAGCTAGTACTTGTGCATACAACACTGTCGCTTCCAAGTTTGTTATGAACTACTGGGTTGATAAAATTAAAGAAGGGAGTTCCAGGAGTTGTAGCATTATTGCTACAATACTGGAGTCCACCACCAGCCTCAATTCTCTCAGGTCGCAATCCAACAGCCCCTTGTCCCTGCGATGCCACCAAAATCATCGGTTAGTGGCTCCTTAACTGGAGTGACCCGGGCTCAAACGGGTACCATTACCCCTCATCTCAGTAAAACAGCTAGTATTGGAAAACAGCCCATGGTATCACAACCATGGCTGGTGCAATATCAACAACCACAATTCCAACAAGTTTACCAAGGATCTAAGCACCAAGTCTTTGCAAGTAATGGGCAGCCGTATGTTCAAAATGGTCAACATCAACCATTTCATAATGGTTATGCCAATCAACCTTATCAAAGTTATCAGCATCAAATGCACTATGCTAGTATGCAAAGACCCACTGCTCAGGCAATCCCATCTTATCCTGGGTACACTTCACTGAACCTGAATCAATAGTTGCCCTTCGTGGCAACTTTAGAATTGCCAGATCTAAACCAGCTAACAAATGATCCAATCGCTTACGCCCCTTGGTGGCCAATGATTCCTCATCAACTTCTGTCAGATATTCCTAAATTTAATGGAAATCCAGGTGAATACCCATTGAATCATGTGTTGACCTTTCATCTATGGTGTTCATCTAACACTCTAAATGATGATTCGATCAGGCTTCGCCTTTTTCAGCGAATGTTAACTGCTCCGGCAGCAAAATGGTATATCGAATTGCCTAGAGCTTCGTTTGATAACTTTAGTACCCTAGCCACAACCTTTTTAACCCATTTTAAGTTACCCATAAGGTATGAAACGGGAACACAACTTCTTACCAATTTCAAGCAAACAATGGCCACTCACATATTCGATCATATTCATGAGTGGCGGCGTCGTCGTAGAATGGTAAAAACATATGTTCCTGATCAACTGTTGGCTGAATGGTTTATTAAGTCATTGTTGCCTTCTATTATGGAAGATGTGGCAAAGGGAGGAGTCATCACTGAAGATCAAGTTATTGCTCGTGCACAATATCTAGACTTGATCTATACTCAGTTTGGCACGCTCTACGATAACATCCCTGATACTCCTAGACCGGAATTTTTCGTTCCTCCCTCTCCTAAATCAAACAAAGACTCTCATGCTAGGGACGGCGTGATAGGAACGACCAGTACAAAAACCGTAAAGGCTAAGTTGAAAAAGGCCCGTACGGTTTCAGGTCAAAATGCGAATGAAGAACTTCTCACCTCCGAAGTAAATGTCGTATCAATTGACAAAGGCAAAGAAACCAAGCAACTAGGAAGCAAGAAGAAAAAGAAAGGGAAGAAGAAAAAACAGGAGGAGTCGTCCCCTGAAAAATCTTCTACAAACCCTTCTAGAGATATGAAACCAAATCGTCCATGCCTAATATGTGATGAGTATCATTGGACAAGAGAGTGTCCGTATAAAGCTAAGCTTAGAAAATTCTTCAAGAATTCAAAAACCTCGGAAGTATTGACTGATACGTTTCCAAATCTAGAAACAAATCTGGTTGCTAGTGATATTGCTTCCCCGTCCCAAGTGCTAATGTTCTCGATTTCGAAGCAGCAAAATGATGCTTTGATATCGACAAGGAATACAGATTACAGGAATCCACAGCCGTCGGACAACAAGGCCAATGATCAACCCAGTAGTTCGACAACAACTTCGACCGAATTTGTGCCACCCATCATTCCTGAAGTAACGATAAAGCCACCAAAGGGAGTAGTACACAAATCGACATTTAATCCTCATGCCAGAGCAGCACAACATTATAATATAGTGGAGGATCTAGCCCAATCGCCATCTTCTATGTTGACACTTGAGGTACTGCAAAATTGCCCCTCCCAAAAGCAGGCTTTATTATCAGTATTAGGTGGGATTGACCCAATGGATTCCAATCTTGTGTCCTTTAATCACAAAGGATATGACCCTCAGTTACCAACTCAACTAGCTTTACTCATTCAAGTGAAAGCCCTCAACAAAACTACTCATCGAAAAATTATTGATGAGGGTGCATATACATGTATTATGTCGATGAGTTGCTAGAAAACTTTAGGATCTCCACCCTTGTTGTGATCTTCGACAACATTAAATTCATTTGATGGACGAACATACACCCCATACAGGATTTTAAGTAACTTTCAAGTCGAACTGGGGGGGAAACAGTAGAAATAGATGTTGAAGTAATTGATGGAAACCTCAATTACAACATCCTACTGGGAAGGCCCTAGATATATGCTATGGCAACCATTGTGTCAACCTATTTCGGGAAGATTGCATTTCCCTTTCAAGGAGGAATTACAATCATCAACCAACAAACATTTCTCCCCAATAGTTCACAAGTTACGGGAAGCATTCCAATGATACAAGGAAGCCCTCATTCGCTTCAAAATATCTGAGTAGGCCTACTAAAAGACCCTATATTAATGGGGACTTTTTCCCTACCACCTCCAATCAATCTGGCGGAAGTGGCAACTGTGGGAACCTGCAATATGATATCTTCTATACAAAAGATCTCTGAAAATGATATTAACATGGATCATCTGCAGGTATTGCCTCCAAACCCAATGGAAACCTTGTAGCAATCAATGTTTTCGGCATGGGAGGTAGACCCAAATTAACGCTCATCAAGCGTTTGGATAGATAGGTCTAAGGAATATGGTACCCCTTTAGATCCTTGGTCACAAGTACACTATACAGACGAAGGAATTGTTCAGTCAATGATGATTAACGGGGCACCATGGGAAGATTACCACTATCATTCCCATCTTCTGGATTACAAAGAAGATACTCCTAGTGACCTTGATCATCCCTCAGTTTTTTATTTTTTCTCAAACACTGTAAACATGGTGGATTATGAGAGAAACTTGTCCAATATTGAAGAGACTATTGCCATAAATATCTCGACCAAAACAAATGTTGTAGAGAATATTCATGTCGGCAAATCTTGTTCTCCTTCAGAACTGGAAATATATAACTCTCTTTTTCACGAATTCAAAGATGTCTTTGCTTGGTCGTATGATGAAATTCCAGGCATTCACTCGAGCATAGTTGAACATGAAATTAATATGTATCCAGATGTCAAATCGGTACGACAACGGCTATGGAAAGTGCACCCCAAGAAAGCCGCTGCCATCAAGGCAAAAGTTGAAAAACTTCTCCATGTTGGTTTTATTTACCCGGTTCCTCTAACCTATTGGGTATCGAATATTGTTCTTTTAATGAAAAAACAAGGAACGATTAGAGTGTGCAACAATTATAGGGATGTAAATCAAGCTTGTCCGAAGGACAACTACCCTACACCCTTCATTAACCAGATAATTGATGAATGTGCCAGATGTGAAATCTTCTCATTTATGGATGGATTTTCTGGGTATAATCAAATAAATATCCGCCCACAGGACTAGTCAAAGACTACATTTATTTGTCCGTGGGACACATTTGCATATCGCAAGCTACCCTTTGGTTTAAAAAACACAGGGGCAACATTTCAGAGGGCAATGAATTATGCCTTCCATGACATCAAAAACATTGTTCAACCATATCTCGACGATCTTTTAGCTCATTCGCAAAAGTGGACCGATCATCTGCAGCATTTGAGAGTGATATTTCTACGTTGCCGACACTACACGATATGGCTCAATCCCCACAAATGTGTGTTATGTGTTAATTCTGGTCATTTACTTGGATTTGTGGTCTCAAAGGACGGGATTCCTCTCGACCCATGTAAGGTTCATGAAATCATCAATTTTGCTCCACCTTCAAATTTTCTTCAGATTCAGAAACTCTAAGGGAAAGCAAACTTTCTGAGGAGGTTCATTCCAAATTATGCCGAACTTGATAAGGGTTATACTCGTTTATTGAAAAAAGAAGTACCCTTCATCTAGGATCATGTCGCACAAGCTTCCTTTGATGCTTTAAAGGAATCCCTAATAAAAGCATCATTAATGTACGCTCCTGATTATCAAAAAGACTTTAACCTGTATTTGGCTGCAGCGGATACGACCATCGCAATGGTTTTAGTTCAAGAAGACAATGGAATAGAACACCCTATATATTATTTAAGTAGAAACTTAAATGATACAGAAAGCAAGTACTCCTACATTGAAAAGCTAGCTCTCGTAGCTGTTTAAGCGATACAGAGATTTCAACACTATATCCTCTTTCGAAAAACTACCATTCTGTCAGATTACAACCCCATGACTTATATATTGTTGCGACAGTTGCTAGGGGAAAATATTCAAAATGGATAGCAATTCTACAAGAATTTGATCTGGAATTTTATAAAATCCAAATCAAATAAATCCCTAGTTTTCACGGAGTTACTATGCAATCTCCCATCGTCGTCCAATGATGTCACATCAGAAGAAGCAATCGTGGATGAATCTTTGTTTCTGATATCTTCAAGCAATCCGTGGTATGGAGACATAATAATCTATCTCCAAACCCAAACATATAGGTCTAATACCTCCCTCTCGTAACAACGACGCATTCGATACCAAGCAAAAAACTACATGATCGTCGATGATACACTTTACCATCATGGTGTTGATACAGTTCTGAGGAGGTGCCTCACCCACGAGGAGGCCAAAAAAGTCCTGAATGATTTCCATTCAGGCACGTGTGGGGGGTATCAATCTGGTTATGCTACCGCGCAAAAGATTTTACGAGCAGGATACTTCTGGCCAACAATGTTCAAAGATTGCATAACCGTAGTCAGAAGTTGCCATGCATATCAAATCTTTGATCGAAAAACTAGAATACCACCCGCACCTTTGCAACTAGTAGTTGCTATTGGGCCATTTTCCAAATGGGGCATAGATTTCATGACATGTAACCCCACCTCAGCTAGGGGCATGGGTATATTATAGTCGTAGTAGACTATTTTACCAAATGGGCCGAGGCGATGCCTACATTAAACAATTGCGGTGAAATGGCTGCCCTCTTCTTTTTCAATCATGTAGTTGATCTGGATCATGGGAGGAGACCCCCAAGATCTAAAAGATTGCATTTGGATCATGGGAGGAGAGACCCCCAAGATCTGAAAAATTGCATTTCCAGAAGAAAAATAAGGAGAATGCCCAATAAACAAAACCACAAAGAAACTTTTATTTAAAATAGTAATGAAAATAAACCAGCTAGGGCGATGGTAGCTTATCTCTGAGAAGAGATGTGGTGGCTACATGCCTCTAAACTGTAAAGGCTACATTGTGGCGGACAATCTCTCCTTTTACAAAATGTGACTTGTTACTTCTAGTATTTTTCAGTTACAATACCACAGGTCAATTCCATGGGTGAATGAATACCATGGGTGGATTTTACAATACCATGGGCGGATGCCATTTACAATACCATGGGTAAATTCCAAGGGTCGATGAATAATATGGGTGGATGAGTACCATGGGTTAATGCCATTTTCCATTCGGATCATTCCTCCCTCCTTAAGAAGCAATGGTCCCCATTGCGTAAAGTTCCCTCCTACGAAGGCTTTGTTGAATATGAAGAGCCACTGCAGATAAGGGTTTTATGTGGTTAACCCAAAACCTTGATAAACGAAGATCCGAGGATAGAGATACCCTGTAATGCTTGTGACCAATCGTGATGCTAACAGTGTGCGACCTAGCAAATGGACTTCGATGAAGTGTGGGTTTGTGGATGAACCATAACCATGACAAACGAAAATCCGAGGATAGAGATACCCTGTAATGCTGGTGACCAACTGTGATGCTAACAGTGTGCGGCCTAGCAAATGGACTTCGATGACAAGGATTTTATGCAGTTGACCCATAACCATGATGTTGGTTGCTGATGAAGTAGCAGGTGCCTACATAGCTTGGAGTGGGAGGGCACGTCTCCAAATAACCCAAGCTGAATGTTTCTATGTTGAAAGTGATGAATGTGAAGCAGGTGCCTACTAAAGTGGGGTGGGAGGGCACATCTCCAATGGGAACCCACTCCGAATGCTGCTCCAGAATTAAAATGGGCATAACTCGGCCAATATAACTAAAAATATTTATTATAACCTATTTTTAGAAGCAAAAGGATCATTTTGCATCTTCCCATCTGATGGAAATCCTTATCTAGAGACTCTGAGATCTCATATTCGTGCTGCAACAATTCCGACGTCACAAAAATTCTGATAAAATAGCGGATTTTAAATCAGTGATATCTCCCACATCCGAACTCCAATTCGACCCATTTTTTTTTTGAAATTGGGTGAGTTTTTGAGAGGAATCCAGATCTAGTATTTTTTTTTTTTGTAAATTTTGTACCAAGTGTTTCAGATCTGATCTGCAAAGTCGCCGCCCAAAAAAAAATTCCTGCAAAAAAATTGAGACTAAAATATGCATGAAACCCTCATTCCCATGGAATCGTAACCTGCTCTGATACCACTGATCCGGATCATGGGAGGAGACCCCCAAGATCTAAAAGATTGCATTTGGATCTTGGGAGGAGAGACCCCCAAGATCTGAAAACTTGCATTGCCAGAAGAAAAATAAGGAGAATGCCCAATAAACAAAACCAAAAAGAAACTTTTATTTAAAATAGTAATGAAAATAAACCATCTAGGGCGATGGTAGCTTATCTCTAAGAAGAGATGTGGTGGATACATGCCTCTGAACTGTAAAGGCCACATTGTGGCAGAAAATCTCTCCTTTTACAAAATGTGACTTGTTACTTATAGTATTTTTCAGTTACAATACCACGGGTCAATTCCATGGGTGAATGAATACCATGGGTGGATTTTACAATACCATGGGCGGATGCCATTTACAATACCACGGGTAAATTCCAAGGGTCGATGAATAATATGGGTGGATGAGTACCATGGGTTAATGCCATTTTCCATTCGGATCAGTAGTCTCCAGATTCAGCATTCCATAGGACATAGTCACAGATCATGGATCGCATTTCCGCAATCACATGATGGTTGAATTGGCTGCCAAATTAGGAATGTCCCACGACATCTCTACTCCATATTATCCGCAGGCCAACGAACAAGTTGAGGCAATCAACAAGGTCCTGAAGCAGATGCTGCAAAGGATGATTGGAGTCCACAAAAGGGGTTGGCACCTGATCCTGTACTTAGCCTTGTGGGCATACCGGACATTGGCGAGGAATGCAACTGGGTTTACACCCTTCCAATTGGTGTATGGCCTGGAAGCAATCTTACCAGTTCAGTGTGAAATCTCATCCCTCAAACTCGCAGTCGACCTTCTCCCTGGAAGTTCAGGAGAGGAGGCTCGTTTCTTGGAACTAATCTAATTGGATGAAACCCATCGTGATGCCACTTTGGCTAATGAAGCCCATAAGAAACGAGTCAAGGCATAGTTCGACAAGAATTTCAAACCTTGTGTCTTCTCAGAAGGTGACCTGGTCTTACTTTATGACCAGGAATCCGACAAATTAGGAGTAGGTAAGTTCAAATCCTTATGGATGGGCCCCTATATTGTTAAACGTGTATTAGAAAAAGGAGCCTATGAGTTAGTAGATTATGATGGGATTCCGCTGGCGCAACCTCGCAACGGGTTGTACCTTAAGCGTTACTATGCTTGACTCAAGATAGTAACCCCTATGCTTTTGTTACATTTTTGTTTTCGCTAAGGGTAATTGTTTTGGTTAAGTGATCCACTTTTACGTTTGTTGCAGATGTCGGGCCTATTGGAATCATTTTTTGGATATGCCGACGAAGCAAGTCGTAGTTCGCGGAACCTATCTTCTGTAGCTTGGGACATCTTCGATCTAAGCAACGAGTTAGTAAGTTTCAAAGGGGTATGTATTGGTCCGTCAATGAACAATATTGCTGAATACAGTGCGTTGATAGAGCTCCTATCTGATTCCATTACACGTGGCATACGCCGACTCGTCATCAGGCTAGACTCACAACTCGTCATCCTACAGCTCACTGGTATCTACTCCGCGCGGAATCCAGCTATCTATCGCATGTTCCTAAAGGTCAATATTTTAGAAAGGTAGTTTGATTCTATTCAATATCAACATATTTCCAGAAACTTAAACACATTAATAGACTAATTGGCAAATTATGTGTTAGATAGACATTTGAAACATTTATAAAAGAAGCATTTCATAAAATATTTGCATCAAGATCACGTACCTCAACCAAAATAAAATTCTGAAAATAAAAAATATACATATAGCTGTTTATGGTTCATACATAATGTTCTGTAACCAGGAAAAAATCGGTCAAATGACCCAAAACTCAAAATGCTAGGTGGCACCCTAGTCAAATGATGCTGGTGATAACAAGTCACCGCCTGTGTAATCATGCGCAAAAGCCTAGTCCATCAACTCGGCACGCCAGTAGTATGTCACTACAACCTCAGAGGCAGCTCGTCGGTCTTCACGTCTGGAATACCAAGAGTGAGGCCCTCGACCTGATCATGTAATTCAGAAAGAGTCTCAGCCACATGAAGGTCATGAAGGATAGTCCTCCCTATAGCCTCTCCTACTGGAGCGGCAACTGGCACTCTCAGACGTACTACTGGCTGAACTAGTCCGATATCTGCAAGAGCACATGAGTTTTTATTAGTCCAAATAGAATAAAGCGCAAGAACATTATAAAAGGAAATGGTAAATAGAGATATGGTCAGAGAATTTACCGATAGCACCCCACTACTCACCAGCTGACAACACCAAATCCGGGTCACCCCGGAAATCCATACCAGCATATGGATACTTGGAAAAAACCATCTCCTGACGAGAACCACTCGAAGAAAGTATCAGAAAAAGAAACTTGGGACTGACCAGCATGTCAGGCCATAAGGTTGACCCATCTCTGCATCCATGGATCCGTCGGTGGAGGTAAGCCAAGTGGAACATACTGTGGTTGCTTCAGTGGGACCTTTTCCAAGGCAAAAGCTGTCAAAATAGAACCATACTCGAAGTTCTTCAATTTTCCGCTTTTTACCTTGGTCAGTTGCTCTTTCATCACAAGGAGTACTGCGTCACACCAGTTGAACACCTTTGGTTCAAGGCATTCCAAGGCATACTACACATAGGACTTGTTAGCCACGTGAAGAACCGCACTACCATCCAGTCTAGCAAAAGTGAATAGAATGGTCCTCAAGGACCGGTCATTGAAATCTTGGATGTTGATCTTGCCATCCCTACTCGGTTGAGATCCCTCTCTGCAATACCAGTGAATATAATCTCTTATGGATTTGCCCCCACGGGCAGAACCTGATAATGAAATAGGGGCACCACACCTCGATAAACCGGTCAAAAAATAGATGTCCACGATAGTCAAGGGGATAGATTTTCCTCTGATCTAGAACACCTGGTTGGTATGATCCCATGCATCAAGAAGATATTGCAACAAGTTGATTTTTTGCCTCATGCTAGAGATGCGAAAAAACTTGAACAGGCCACAGTTCCGCAGTGCAGTTACCGTAACCGGATCATGTAAAGAAAGCATGTCCTCTTCTTCATGCTCGTGTTCTCTCCATGTAACAACCATTTTGCTCTGATAAATCTCTGCAAAACAAGAAAGAGAAGAGTCAGGGTCTTGATTTGGCAAAAAACAGGCAAAAATTCCATGAGAAAACAGTGCAAAAACTTCCCTTCTCACACCCATCGCACCCCCAGCAGTGTACTGGGTGGGATGCATACTGATTGGCCAACGGCCAAGCCAGTGTGCATTGCACCTTTCGATATAGAAAGGGTGCGATGGAGCCAGGTTGAATTTTTCAAACCCCAAAGGCTCAGAAAAACAGGGAAACATGCACATAATTCAAAAAGGAAGGAATGCAATTGAAGAGCTCAGGTTTAGCTCCTACTTGTTCTAGACGACACTGAGAATCATCCACAGAATCTCCCGGAATCAGCTGGTGAAAATAAAGGGGGGAAAACACCTCCAGAGCTCCAACAAACCAAAGTTCAAATGAAATGGTAAAATGAGGGGTAAAAACAACTTTTAAATTACTTTTTACATAATTCGAGTAAAATATTAGCGTTTTGACTCATTTTTGAAACATATATTATTCATTTCTAATTGTTTTGATGAAGCAATTGAACAGGAAATACAACCTTTGAAGGAACAAAGTGATTAGCGGTGAAAGTAAATTGATGACCATTATCACGAGCAATTTTTACATGGAGTTCAAGCTCGTTAAAAATTAAACCTAAGCAATGAGAAAATGTTTCCCCCAAAGTTTAAGCTCATTAAAAAATGAACCAATTTCTGGTAAATAACCATTGTGAATGCATTATCATTAGCTTTTGAGCCCTGGTCGTGTTCTCATCATCACCTCCACTCCGTTTAGCTGATCATTCACCTCCATTTGATTGTTTACCCCTTTTGAGGAACAGCTGCGAAGAGTGATCCTGTTAGCCATCCTTGTGACATTGTCGTGATTGGAAAATTCCAAACCTTACCTGGAATCAGCTGCTACCTGAAATTATCACTCGTTCCTCAAAAATGAGTCTCCTTTAAGCTCTTTTCACCTAAATCGTAAAACATGAAAATATTACCGAGCGATTGGCCTCTCCAGCTCCTTAAAGCAACTGGAAGTGCTATCCCTCCTCTAGATTTTAATCTTTTCGGACTTGAGGGATTATTACACAAAAAGATCGAGCGCTTGTTTTGCTCGGCTCGTTAAAATTATCAAAAATTCATCCCTTTTGTATTATTTTATACTTTTTCAGACTTAAGGGATTACATGACGAAAAAGGATTATTGGAGTTTCCTTTACGTCCCTTTCAGACTCTCTAAAATTGAAAAGGACCGAGTTATCTTTGTCGTTAAACTCGTTAAAACCGAATAGCGACAAACTTGTCCATACAGACAAGAACAAGTTTTACTATCACTAGGCTCATTAAAATATAGCGACGGGTTTACCCAAAGGGAAAATTATAGAACAAGCATATGTTATCCTCCTCAAGCTTGACAAAAATAAAGAGGTACTAGTCAGCAATGACTGGGGAAAAATTGGGAAGAAAACTTGAAGAAACTTTATTGGTAGCAAGTCGCTCTTGAACATGACACTTTCACTCCACATCCGAGTTGGGTTGGGTTGTTCTGTTCACCGGTCATATCACCATTGGTCCACCACACCATCCATATTTGGGGTTAACGCTACCAATTCATGTCAGTGTCGCCGGTATGTTCAAGAGAAGTCGCTCAGAGAATTCACCTGTGTCTCATCCATTGCAATACATTCACGCTCCATTCTTTCATGACCGCCACCCTGAACCCTGTATCATCAAATCATTTTCACCTCCAAATTCATTTACACTATTCCGTGCTGTATATTTGGGATTCATTACGGCCCTCCTACGATGGGTCACTCCTTGTCGACATCGGCTCATTATCCAAGAAGTCGACTTAGGAACAACCCTTTCAGTACTTTGAAGCTTGCATGCCTCAATAGCAAGTTTCTCACTTCCGGCGATAGGTTTACATCAATGGCCTTTGACCAAAATATTTTGCGTGGTGTTCAATGCCAAGTCCCTTATTCACACCACGCAAATTGTACTGTAGTACCTTGAGGGTCATCATCATTATCGGTGATTCCTCTCGCGCCTATTAACAACTTACATCATTGGGTGGTAATCAGGCGATGTCCTTCCATGTTCGACTCCAGAACATCTTTCACATGGATCAACTTGTACTCTGAGTGAAGATTGAACAAGTTTGAAGACCCCAGATCTAGTTTCATCCATCTGGGTTGCGATATATTCAGGAAAATAAAGACATAAAATGTACATTGCTGCTGCACAGATGATCATCCGAATCAAAGGATGATGACTCTATCAGAATCATCAGTCTCCCGCATAGACGATTGTCTATCTTATGTACATGAAAATGAATTTATAAAGCTGAGCATGGGAATACCCGCCTCAGCTAGATCATGAAAAATATTATGAAGATAATGTATTGTATTGTATCTTATTGCAGGTCGCCTTCCAGCTCGAAAAAACTTCGGATCCTCATGATAAAGCATTTCACCCGACATCAAAAGATTAACGACCTCATGCTTTAGGGGGCAACTATTATAGACATTTTTTGGAACTGCAACCCCAATCAAACATGTCCATAAACCAAGGGCTCCTAAGTCCCTAAAAGTGTTGTCTCATACCCTAAAGGAACAAGGTCAACTAATTACATCATCTCCCAGAAGTTCCCCATAGGAAAATGCTCAGAATTGGTCAAAACTGGACCATACAGGTTGCTCAGTGCTAAGGGTGTGATGCATACTGAAAATCCCTTCTGTAGGGTGTGATGGGCGAGAGTGGACCAATGGCAGAGACAGTTTATGATGTGGATGATCATAGAATCTTCTAGAAACTTCTCCTATGACACTTGCCTCTCTGAATTCGCCCAGGGATGAGTAAGAGATCATCAATCTCAAAATGGAACCAATAACTATTAGAGAGAGGACACTAATTAAAATCCCGGAAGCTGATTCACCCCCTGCAATCATCTATATATGGATCCCTCATCCAAGAGATCCAGAGGCTAGAATTTTGTATCTTGTAAGGAAGTGTTGTTGGTTTCTTGTTGGAATATCATAATGTTGGGTGATCTAAGATTTTCATGAGGTGAAAGAAGGGCTTTCATGCTGGAGGATGACACTGGCTCAGAACAATTGGTTGTAATCCTCTTTGCTTATTCTAGATATTAATAAAGCTATTCGAGTTTTCCTCCACATTCTTGTATGTTTGATGATATATGCATTTGTGTGGTCAATATATATCTGGTCCTATATTATTTATGATTGTAGATCTCTATTCTTTGATAGTATTATGCTGCTTTGATTCCACGGGTGCTCTTTGAAGTTTGGTAGACAAAGGAGAAGTGGCAAAGATCTATCAGAAAGGAGAGGAACCGAGCAAGGAACCAAGCGCAAGACTGAGGTCGGTGTCCTTCATTCCCCTCTTATCTACTTCTCATAAATGAAAATGAAAGTAGTTTTAGTTTGTTTGTTTCTAAGATAGCTACCAGTCTTAGTGGGACTAGCAGCTCCGAGTGGACACTAGATTTCCCGATAACAGTGTGACACATATAAGAGTGAAAATGATTAGAGGAGACACGTGCAACCATAAGAAAAAGTGAAAATGACACTTGCAAAAGTTGAAGAAAGTTAAGAAACACATGCCAAAGTGGAGACAACATGAAAACAACACTTATAAAATCGAAATCAAGAGAAAGAGACAACTGTGAAAGTGAAAAATACACTTACGAAAATGAAGGTGCACAAAAATGAAAATTAAAAAAACTCACTGAAATGGAAGTACAATTACAACCAAAGTGAGAGATGTAGAAATTCCTTGTAGATTCAAGTTTCTTACGTAATATGCTAAAACAAAAGATTTGAATCTACTCTACTCATAAGTGGTAACAATTTATCGATCGAGAAATGACAACATAAACATAAGACAAGATTCAATCACATATGCTCAAGGATTTATCCAAGGGGAAATATTATTTTTCAAAACCCATTCCTATCTATATATTGCATTATATCATGAATATAGAGAAGAAATACAATGCTTGTTCAACCTAAACTATCTCTACATAAGTATAATCTATCTCACTTCTTCACAAACTGACTCTAGCCAATACTTAGCCAATTGTGTTACCTTCCAATCTCATATTTCCCTTCGTTTTTTCTCAAGGAATTATACCCCTATTAATTAGGGAAATCCCCATCCTAAATTGCACAATCCCTATAAGCCCTTCTCTGACTACATGCACCACCTGTACAACTCAGAAATTATACAACTGATAGTACAATTCCCTTGAACCCTAAACTCAACTAGGTAACTTGAATTTAATGCATGCATGAGTTCATTATGGTTGATTTATTAGTTATCTTGTTGAACACATGATTTTGCACCCCACCACTATACCTCATACTAGTTCCTCCAAAAGTTGGAACTAGTTTAACTGCATTAACTCAGTTTAACTCAATTAAACTATTACAACTCAAATTAAACTCAACCTAGGCTTCTAAAATTTAGGAACCACTCTAAATGACTCAAGTTATGCCCTCAAATTGAATTAACTAATACAACCAAGTGAAATTAACTTATTTAACTAATTCTTGTTGTCTTGTGATGTGGAATTACAATTTTCTCCTAATTTAATTCAAGGGAAAATTAAACCATGATTTTCTTGTTTCCATTTTCAACAAGAGAGAGACTATCGAGAGATGTGGTGCACTAGTTGTCAACATAGGTTGAACATTTTTCAGACACTATTTTGATGGAATACATAGTGATTATCAACAATGACTAGACAAGCACTGCAACTGAGCATTATTAAAGCTTCTATTTCTAGAGAATGCGCAAACCTTACTCTCAAGAACTACAGAACACCTGTCTAAGCTTGTAAAAGAAAGGTGTTATTGTGAATTCATCAAGGACTGAGCATGTGTGAGAAAGTGACTTTGACACTTATAACTTGAGAAGAATACTTAAACACTTCGCAAAACATCAACCGACCATGAAGTGACCATGGGACGAAAAATCGCGATATCCTTAGTAGTCTCCAAAATTAAACTATAGGAAACATTTTTTAGGGTGATTGTCGTAGCGACAACAGAAGGGAATAATTACCTAATTCATGCTTGAAGGTGAAGGGTTACATTAAATTTATGTTTGATACACCACATGTTCCTCTATCTAATCTTTGTTCTTCCCTTTCTATTGATTGTTAAGAACAGTTGGAGAAAACCCTTGTCTTTAGATGGGTATAAATTCATGCCATAACTAATCAAGCTACACCTCCCTAGGAAATGGAATTTACTCAATTAGTTTAATTAGGAAATGAATCTAAGTAGCATGACATTATCTCTTTAATGTTGGTCCTTTATAATACCTTTGTACTAGCATCAAAATGTATAAATACCATATATAAACATTAACTTCACATATTCATATCAAAATCAAGTATTACATCATTAGGTTATTTGGTTTCTATTAATAATATTAATATTAAGGCTTTCTCATAAGTTTTAATAGAATTTAGTAATACATTATTATTAATAAATTTTAATAATAAGGTTTAAGGCTTAACAATAATATTAATATTAAGGTTAAGGTTAATAACATTAATGTGGATATTAATAATATTAATAATATTTATACTAGGTAAATAACAATTATTTAATAAGGTTTAACAACTTTATTAATAATATTATTTAAAGCTTAGTAACTTTATAATATAGATTAATAATTGTATATCAATACATTTATCTACACATAATAATTGTTACACTAAAAAATGTCACCATGACTATTTACAGTTAGTATGGCTCAATCAACAGTCATGCTACCCTCTTAGGCAAGTCTTATGCCTCTGCTATCCATCTCAAACTCAAAGAAGAGAGAAAGTCTTGTAAAAAATGTGTTTATCTCTGGGGACGCAGGTTCTCTCAAGCCTTACCTGCGGGGACGCTCACAATGTTCACAAAGGCTGCGTCCTTGGACGCTCTGTATGTTAAGGGACAGGTGCGTCCTTCTGTAAAAGGCAAAATGCGCAAGTTTCATCTTAAAAAAGTTACTTGTGGTTACTTCTAGAACTTTCTAGAGGTCGGTTTGATGAAATGGATGCGCCTCCAGTTGGTTCATGTATCCCTATTAAGGAGGAACTTATCCCATCAATAAGGGAGCTATCCCACCCAAAGAGGGGGATTATCCCATTGATGGTGGACCTGAATAACCTCTTTACAGCACTATAAATAAAGGCATTGAGCCAGAGGGAGAGGAGGTTGAAGCTATACATTTTCTTTGGGTAAATGCTGCAGGAATTAGGACTCCCATTTAGAACCTTGTGAGGAGAGATTGTCTTTGCTTGATTCTACTTGGAAGTGGGTGAGCTTTGTCAAAGTAGAGGAAAACCCTTGATGGACCCTGGGAGGAACTTGCACAACACCAAGGCCAGGTTGTAAGAGTTTCTTTGTTTCGTTATTAATACAAACTGGTTCATTTTTCTCAATAGCTTGTGTTAATGAGTTATTTCATGTGTTCCTTGGTCTGCATGTTGAATATATGTTTTATTATATGAGATGCAAGTGCTTGGTAATTGTTTGATTGTTTGTGGTTGCAGGAATTGATGTGAAGGAGGAGCTCATCCGAATCGGCAAGGACGGACTACAACAACAGCGTTTTGGAATAAGGTAAGCCTAAACACTTGTAGTTTTCATGTTTTAAAAGGTGTATTTAGAGAAAGATCGCTCCATTTTGTCTTGTTTGTCGCTAGAGAGTTTAGACTCCTAGGGAGGTCAGTTGTGTCCGCACAAACGACTTTTTCCGCCACGACAAATTGGCGACTCCACTGGGGATGCCATTAATGTGAAAGTCTTTTCCTTTGTGTGAACTTTGCTCTGAGAAAATCATTTTTATTTTCTGGTTTTTGACTGTGAGAATTAGTATTTGGGTGGCTTAGCTTTAGATTTAGTTAGATTTGGTTTTTCTTAACTTTTCCAGAAGGACGCACCCTCTGAGTACTGCACAGTGCGTCTTTGGACGCGCTGTTGCCGTTTGCACAGAGCGGGCCCGCGCCTGTTCTAACGGGTTGCCTGCGTCTTCCTGTAAAAATTTAGGAAAACTCCATTTTTGCTTTAATTGCTTTTAGATTTTGTTTTTTCTTAGTGTTTTCTGCCCAGATCCTTTAGTACCCTGTCAAAAATTTTCACCTGAACTTGTTTTGTGAGCTTTGAGTGTTTTAGTGGATTTCAACGAAGTTTAGGCCTAGGGTTTGATTTTTGGATAGGTCCTGTAGTGACTTTGACGGTAGAAAGTTGTCCAGCCTTAGATCTCTCTGGTTTGTCAGCCTTCTTAGAAGTCGGGCCTGTCGTAAAGTCTCCTTGTGTGAGCAGCTTGCCATTTAAGTTGTCTTTTGGGTCAAATTTCGAATTACTTGTTTATAAAGTGTTGATTTCCATTTTACAAAAGAACAAAAAGATTAGAGTTTTGTTTTGACTAGTTTTTGGTTCTGCAATAAGCTAGTCCTTGATTTGATTGTGATCAAGTAAAACACCTTAGAATAATCATTGTTGGCTTTGCCTCATTAGGTTTAATTAGGGTAATTTCCTTTTGATTTGTTTTTTTGAGTGAATTTTCATAGATTTCATAGTTTGCAATTGATTTTTATTAAAATAGATTTATGTTTTTCGTTAAATAAGAAAAATACAAAAACATCTCCTTTTAAAAGTTTTGTTTCAAGTAGCATTTAAAGTTTTTGGAAGAAAAAGAGTTTTTTCGTGCAAGTAAAGAGCGGTCATGTTTTTATGCTTGGAAAAGACAAACGAATTGTTTCTTTGATTGTCTTTAATTAAGAAGTTGCTTTTATAAAAATTGCATTCTCTCAACTTTTTAGTTAAGCAATTCATCGAAAAAGTAAAGTAGTGGGTAAATCATCCTAGGTGCATTTTGTAGTGGTTTCGAGTCGAGTCAACACACCACTGGTTTCACTTCCATCACCTTTTGACTTAAGAAACAACCTTAAAAGTAACGCTTAAATTAAAATCAATCTAGTAATTTTTATTTTTCTAGGGCTCTGAAACACCAACATAGCTTAGGCTAGGGTCTTGGAGTAGGTGAGTACTTAACTCTCCAAGACTACAAAACCAAACAGATAGTTTATCTTGAGTAGAATAAATCCAATTGTTTCAATTGCACTCTGGGAAAGCTCCTCTTAAAGGAGAAGCACGAGCTCGTGTCCGAACCAGTGAGGGGATCATTCCCCCCTCGTTGGGAACGACGCCAGACAGTACGTATTACAAACGGTAAACCTCGGATTAACCATTGTCGAGGAGCCAGGGGTCACTTATCGGTAAACCTTGGATTACTGTCAAGGAGCCGGTAAGGGGATTGAGCTTGTTACTCTGCCCTTGCGTGCTGTCGGAGTTTAGACTGTTCTTCCAGGTGTAATTGTTGTGATTGGTAACTTTAGTGACCATAATCTTTAGGGTTCTACCGAGGTGACGATGGAGGGAAGGTCCCACTGTACCTGGAGCAGACGTCGGTTATACTCACTTGGATTTTCCGGGGGGTTCACTTCACTTCGAGACGGTTAAAGTGGAGGAACTTGTGCCGGTCTATTCATTAAGCAGGTTGCTGGGGTAACTGTTCCACCCGCCATTTCTGTACTGAATCCTGCGAGGTTGGGCCTAATCACCAACTAGCGCTTTTGGTCCGGAAGACTACTGTTTGTGTTTGGTTTGACGCTCTAGATTCTTTAGGCGTGTGCTTCAAATTTGTTTGCTTCTTTAGAAGACTTTAGGTGGTTTGATTTGAAATTTTTACTTTGTTTTCGTGTGTTGTAGTTAAAAAATCTTTAATTGTGGCGGAATTACCGAGACAGTCCCGTAGACTTCGGGGCAAGTCTCCTGAGATTGTTACCGGAATATATTTGTTAAGAAAACTCCGTAAATCACGGGGTGAATCTCCTGAAGACATTCCGGGTCAGTACGAAGGGTTAAAGGTCCTTGTAACTCCTCCTAGTGACAGTAGAGTAGGTTCACCTGAAGAAGGAGAATCTTCCTTGGTAGTCCATCCAGATTACCAAAGTTTAGAGACAGGTTATAATCCCGAAGTTGTTTCAGTTTCTGAGCTTGTTGGTAGTTTTTCGTCTGCTAGTGATACAGGCAAAGAACCAGAAATATCTGAACCTGTTACTCCAACTTCTAGTGTTCCAGATTCACCAAGAATAGAAAGAATTATCACCGAAAATCTACCTTCTGGTTTGATTGCTATAGAAGAACTTGCTCCAGAAGAGGATATAGGTGTCTCTCATCTTGAAGGTCAACTTACTATTGATCTAAGGGAGCGTGAATCCATCTTTTACAGTCCTCCTAGAAGTACTTCTTGGTACCTTGCGTTAACCAATTTTTTAGACAACTCAGTAGGTTTTTCTACACCTCGTACTCCTTTTCCACCTGGAGGTATCTATACTCCTGTAAATATGTCTGGTCAGTCGTCCGTGTTTACTCAAAGTCCTGAATCTTTTTTACACGGCGGTCCTTCTGTTCCCACTGGGTATCAGTCACTTTCTGGTACCTTTGCGGGGGCATCTCCTCAACCCGTTGATCATGGGTTATTTGCTGGAAACAGTGGTAATATACCATTGGGTGTAGGAGACATTTACATGATGTCAGGTTCAGTTCCCGTTTCCCAACCTCAAGGTGGCCAATTACCGCCTGGGGGGCAACCGCAGTTAACGCCTGGGGGGCAACCTCAAGGTACACAAATCGTGTCTGGGGGGCAACCTCAAAGTCAGTATGTACCTATGGTGCAATACGTGCCTCAAGGTCAACCTCAGCCTCAATATGTACCCCAAGGTCAACCTCAGTATCAATATCAACCTCAAGGATGGCAACCCCAAGGATGGCAACCTCAAGGGTATCAACCCCAAGGTTATCAACCTCAAGGGTACCAACCTCAAGGTCAAGGTCAACCCCAGTATCAGTATTTACCTCAAGGTTATCAACCTCAAGGTCAATACTCAAGTCAAGGTTATCAACCGCCTCAAGGTCAGTCATATGTTCCAAGTATGGGAACTGCACCTTACAATTATCAATCCTACCCTCAATCTGGTTATGGATCTCAGTATCCTCAACCTGTTACGGGTCAATACCCTGGAATGTTAGTGTGGGATCCATCACAGGGTCAACAGGTGTTGCAGCCAAGTGTACAGATGGTTCCTCAAGCTGGACAACCCGTAGTTTCTGGTCCAACCCAGCAACCGCAACCTGTCCAGCCAAATGTTCAAACTTCTGTAACTTCGGTAGTTACTCAGCCGTCAATTGCACCTAGTACTCCATCTCAAACGGCTGCTGCAACTACCGCTACATCTACCATACTTACTTCTGGAGTATCGACGGCTCCAGTTTCTACTGTCCCTGTTACCACACCTCAGACATCTTTACCGTTGTCTGGATCTACGATTCAAACCACGGTCCAGATGCCTGTAGGTCAGCCTGGTATAAGTACGGTTGTCACTACTCAACCTCAATTTGTTCAACCTCCGTACCAGGGACAGTACCAACATGGGCAAGCTGTCCAACAACCGGTTTACCAGTATCAACCGTATCCTGGGTACACTTATCAACAACCCCAGTACGGTCCGGTTAATCCTGGTTTTCCAGGAGGATATAATATCCCAAATGCGACTCCTGTTCCTAGTTATCCTGGATATCCTCCTCCTGGGGCTGGTATTGTGACCCAGAGTTTTAGAGATCCTAACCGGCAGTTACCGTTTATCGCAACTTTGGATTTACCAGACTTGACGCGCCTAACGAACGATCCAATTCAATATCTTCAGTTCTGGCCGCCAATGCCAAATAAGTTGCCCAGTGATATACCCAAGTTCGAAGGTAAGTCTGGAGAGGATCCGTCCAATCACGTGATGACTTACCACCTCTGGTGTGCTTCAAATTCTATCTCGGATGATTTGATCCGCTTACGTCTTTTCCAGCGTACACTCATTGGTCTCGCGGCCAAGTGGTACATTGAGTTACCACGGGCCTCTTTTTACAACTTTAGCCAGTTAGCTACCTCGTTCTTAACTCACTTTCAGTTGCCGGTCAGATACGATAACGGCACGGAATTATTAACTTCGCTAAAACAATCGACGTCCACGTACATTTCTGATCACATCCATGAGTGGAGACGTCGTAGGAGGTTAGTGAAAGTTTTTATCCCGGACCAAATCTTAGCTGAATGGTTTGTCAAATCATTATTACCGAAGATTACTGAAGATGTAGCTAAGGCCGGAGTAGTTACTGAGGAGCAAGTCATTGCTCAAGCGCAATACCTTGACTTAGTTTACACTCAGTCGGGTACGTTACACGAGAAGATCCCAGATCTTCCAAAATCGAATCAAATCGCTGCTGCTCCTTCGGGATCTCATGCCGCTGATGGTATGATTGGTATCGTGACTACGAAGAGCAAGAAGAAGTCTTCCAAGGCTTCAACTACTCCAATTATCACTTTGCCTGATTCTCCGACAGGAGAGTCTTCTCCTGAACTTACCGCCGACATTCACGCTGTAGAGTCATCTACGGCCAAATCAAAAAACGGTGGAAAGAAGAAAGGAAAGAAGAAGGCTAAAGCAGACAAGGCTCCAAAGGAGAAAACTGAAAAGTCGGAAACCAATGACGAAAAACGCAAACCTCGATATCCTTGTCTTATTTGTGAAGAGGATCATTTTACGAGAGATTGCCCTCATCGGGCCGAGGTTGTGAAAATAGTCAAAGGTTCTCCCACTCCTGCTGTGTTAAAGAATCCATTTCCAGAGCAGGAGAATAAGATGATAGGTTCTTCTTCGAATGCCAGTGAAGAACCCATTTTGATGATGTCTCATGTGAGGATTGCGACTCGATCGCAAGATTATGGTAGTAAGGCTCCTGTTGATGGTAAGGAAGCAGAATCTTCTCACTCTAACCCATCAACCTCAGCTCCTGGTTCCGATCCACTACAGATCGAAAAACCTAACCCAGACTTAGTGATTAAGCCGCCCGCCAAGGGTGTACTTCGAAGGTCTGCTTTCAATCCACATGCGAGAGCAGCCCAGAATTACAACATTGTTGAGGACTTAGCTGTTTCACCTTCAGCAATGTCGGCACTCGAAGTGCTGCAATCATGCCCAGCACAACAGAAATTGCTTTTGTCGGCTATCGGAGCTTTCAATGTTCAGGACTCGAACCTAATGATCTTTGATCTAGAAAATAGTACGCCACGTCTCCCCCATCAAATGGCTTTCCAAATTCCAGTGATAGTCAAAAACAGGCCTATTCATCGGACTGTGATTGATGAGGGAGCTTCTACGTGTATTATGTCGATTCAATGTTGGAGATCGCTTGGTTCTCCTTCGTTGAACCAATCCCCCACCATCCTTAAGGCCTTTGATGGCCGTGGGTTCCGTCCGTTTGGTATTCTACAAGAATTGCCTATAGGGGTAGAAGGTAAAACCGTTAGTCTGGATGTGGAAGTGGTTGATGCCCCTCTAGACTACAACCTTCTTTTGGGTCGAAGTTGGTCATATGCTATGACAGCGGTCGTTTCATCGGTCTTCAGAGTAATTAAGTTTCCACATAACGGTAAGATCGTGACTATTGATCAGCTGACATACTTTTCATCCGACCCAGCCTCTTCAGAGAGTATCCAGCATGTCGGTAAGACGACAATCCCTTATAGGGACGTTGGTGTAGGTTTAGTTAAGGATTCCGGTTTACTGGGAACTTTTCCTCTCCCTCCACTCAACGTAGACCCTTCATTTGCAACAATTCATATGATTACATCAGAAAACATTATTTATGATGATCCTTGGATTGTCCCATCTGACTCTGAGATAGACTCATTCGGTGATGCTATGCCTTTGAGTCCATATGAAATTGCTTATGAAGCTTTCATGTCTTTTACCGACTCGCATTCAACCGAAATCGACCAAATGAATGTGGTCAGTGAAGAATCACTTTTCACCTCAACCTTAGAACGGATAGCGTTTCCCGAAGTCGTGTCATCTGACGAACAACTTCGCGAAATCCTAAGTGTAGACGATCTACCATGGGAGGATCTCCATCACAGATCTTCGTTTTTACCTAAGGATGATGCATTTGAAAATGATTTTTCATCTATCTTTACCGCTGAATATGTCAAAGACGCTCAGGATCCAACGAAACATTCTGATTCAGAGTTGAATTTAGGGAATATTTCTCGTACTATTCCCATTGATATTTCAGTGAAGCCCGGAATCGAGGAAAACATTCATATAGGTGCCGCTTGTACAAAAGATGAAATCCAAACTTACAAGGCCCTATTCCAAGAATTCCGCGACGTGTTTGCCTGGTCTTACGAGGAAATGCCGGGAATTGATCCTGCCATTGTTGTTCATGAAATAAAAACCTACCCGGATGCTAAACCCGTCCGGCAACGGTTGCGTCAGATTCACCCTCGAAAAGCGGCTGCGATTAAAGCAGAAGTCGAAAAGCTGTTGAAAGCAGGTTTCATTTATCCGATCCCGTTAACGGATTGGGTATCGAATATTGTTCCGGTTAACAAGAAACAAGGAACAATAAGAATCTGTATCGACTATAGGGATATAAATCGAGCTTGTCCAAAAGACAACTATCCTACGCCTTATATCGATCAAATTATTGATGATTGTGCCGGAAGTGAAATGTTTTCCTTTATGGATGGTTTTCAGGCTATAATCAAATCAATATTCTACCTGCCGACCAACCAAAAACGGCATTCATTTGTCCATGGGGGACATTTGCTTATTGCAAGTTACCTTTTGGGCTTAAGAATGCCGGGGCCACTTTTCAACGGGCGATGTCTTATGCATTTCATGACATCAAGCACATTGTGCAACCCTATCTCGATGATTTGCCTGCTCATTCTTTACATCGAGCTGATCACCTTGTCCATTTACGAGCAATCTTTATGAGGTGTAGGCATTATCGAATTCGGTTGAATCCCCACAAGTGTGTTTTCTGTATAGAAACAGGTCGATTGCTGGGATTTGTTGTTTCAAAAACCGGCATTCGCGTCGATCCCTCGAAGGTCGAAGCTATCATCAAATTGCCTCCTCCTTCGAGTTTGCGCCAACTCCAAAGTTTGCAAGGGAAAGCGAACTTTTTACGCCGATTCATCCCAAACTACGCCGAGGTCACTAAAGGTTTTACACGGTTGTTGAAACAGAACGCACAATTCTTTTGGGACGAGATTGCCCAACAATCTTTTGATGCACTTAAGCATGCGTTGACCCATGCACCGTTGTTGCATCCTCCCAACTACAACCAGGACTACTTCTTATACCTCGCAGCTTCGCATGTGTTAGTTCAAGAAGATGAATTCGGAGCGGAACATGTGATATATTATCTTAGTAGGACCTTAAATCCCACTGAGTTAAAATATTCGCATGTGGAGAAATTGGCCCTGGCAGCCGTTCAAGCTGTCCAGCGTTTTCGTCACTACATTCTTCTCCGTAAAACTACAGTTATTTCGGATTGCAACCCTATGATTTATATCTTGACAAAACAATTGCTAGGGGGCAAGTACTCTAAATGGATTGTCATCCTGCAAGAGTTCGACTTGGAGTTCGAGAAGTCCAAGTCTAAGAAATCCTTAGTTTTTGCGGAATTGATGTGTGATTTCCCGAGTGCTGACACAGAGACTGTGGCAGAGGAGTCCATTGCGGACGAATCTTTGTTTCTTATCAGTACTTTAGATCCGTGGTACGGGGATATAATCATCTATCTCCAAACCCAAACCTTTCGGCCTGAAGCTTCCAAAGCAGAACGTCGAAAAATTCGGTTTCAATCCCAGCAATACAAAATTATTGGAGATACACTTTATCGCCGGGGGGCAGACTTAGTTTTTCGACGTTGTTTAACTCACGAAGAGGCTGAGAGAGTTTTGAATGATTGTCACTCTGGAGCATGTGGCGGTCATATGTCTGGGTATGCCACAGCTCAGAAGGTGTTGCGCGCTGGCTATTTCTGGCCGTCTATGTTTAAGGATTGTATCATTGCCGTCAGGAAATGCCACAACTGTCAAGTGTTTGATCGCAAGATGCGCGCTCCACCTGCTCCTCTCCACCCTATAATTGCCGCTGGTCCATTCGCCAAATGGGGTATTGACTTTATTACTTGTAACCCTCACTCGGCCGGGGGGCATGCGTATATCATCCTCGCGGTTGATTATTTTACTAAATGGGCCGAGGCGATGCCTACATTCGACGCAAGCGGCAAGACAGCTGCAGTTTTCGTATTCAATCATATCATAACTAGGTTTGGTGTCCCACAAGCAATCATTACTGACCATGGGAGCCATTTTCGAAACGTCATGATGACTGAGCTTACAAGCCAGCTTGGTTTGCGCCACGATAGCTCTACTCCTTATTATCCGCAAGCCAACGGTTTGGTTGAGTCTATCAACAAAGTTCTAGTCATCATGATTCGACGGATCATTGGTATCCATCGAACGAATTGGCACAACATGTTATTTTTGGCGCTATGGGCATATCGAACCTCAGTGAAAAATTCAACAGGGTTCACTCCCTTCCAGCTAGTTTATGGCTTGGAAGCTGTGTTACCCATTGAATGCGAAATCCCATCACTTCAAATGGCTGTCGAATTACTTCCAGCTACTTCCGAAGAGGAGAAACGGTTATTGTACTTGGCTAAATTAGATGAGACTCGACGTGACGCTACATTAGTTATCGAGACTCACGCGAAACGAATGAAAGCTCAGTATGATAAAAATGTAACCCCTCGAAGTTTTTCGAAAGGAGACCTAGTACTATTATATGATCAAGCTAACGATAAGCTAGGTGCCGGAAAATTCGTTCCCATGTGGCATGGGCCCTACATTGTAAAGCGAAAGCTAGCAAAAGGGGCTTATGAGCTAGTTGACTTTGATGGGGACTCTTTGGGTAAACCCAGAAATGGACTTTACCTAAAGAGGTATTATGCTTAAATGATGGGTATGGAGAAATTTTTAGATAGGTTAGATTTTCTTTCTAGCTAGCGAGTGTGTTAGTTTAGTCAGTGTGCTTAGCTTAGAGAGTGTGGTTTTTCGTCGTTATTCTGGCTTATCTTGGTTTTACTCTTGATATTGCAGATGTCGACGCCTCTCCAAACATACATTGGATTTGCTGATGGTGCTTGTCGTAGTACACGGAATATCTCTTCCGCAGCTTGGGTTATCTATTCGCCCTCTGACGAGTTAGTTTCTATGCATGGGGTAAGCCTCGGTCAAACAACGAACAACATTGCAGAATACAGTGCAGTGATTGAATTATTATCCGAATCTATTTCATTTGGAATTCGACGTTTGATAGTGAGGTTAGATTCTGAACTTGTTGTATTACAGCTTAATAGAGTTTATGCCATTAGAAATCCTGTGTTATTAAGGTTGTTTTTGAGAGTGCGTCTCTTGGAACGTGAATTTGATTACATTGAATATCAACATATTCCAAGGTCTTTGAATACATTAGCAGATGCAATTGCTTCTCGAATGTTGGACAGACATTTACGATAATCATGCAAGTAAATTTAAAAACATTTCATCACATATGTTAAACAGGATAAGCCGGTAATAGTGATATATATAGATAGAAGTGTGTCAAAAAATATATACATCGTCTTCGATCATAGGTTGAAAACACCTTATGATCGGCAAAATGATAAAAAGTCAAAATGTCACATGTGACTACAAAAGTGACTAGTCAATCACTGGTGGTGCTCTCTGTATGACACCACTGCGCGGGCTACCTTACGCAAAAATCTCCTAAACGGTCCAGGGACCGCGACTACGAAGCGCTGAAGCCTGGTAGGAATGTCGTCCATAGTAGTCTCAGGTATATCTGCCATGAGACGCTCTAGATCATGCTCCAACTCAGCTAGTACTTCTGCAGCCGCGTCCTGTGGGGCCGGTACCGGTGCAGCTGGATGTAGTCTATCAAAAGGCCGGAGGTTGGCTGGACGCTGTGGACCAACATCTGCATTTTGAAAATTTTACTGTTAGTTTTGAGACGATATATATGAAAAATAAAAAAATACATAATTAAGAAAACTTGTGAAAAATAAAGTACCTCTGTCATCCCATTGTTCTCCCGGTGGAAGAACCATGTCCGGATCACCTCTAAAATCCACTCCGGCATACGGAAAGTCCTGTATCGAAAAAACCTGGTCCTCTAACCAGTGAAAGTAACTATCTGAGAATCGAACCACTGCCGTGCCCTCGTCAGGATGCCGGGCCATCACCGCAACCCATCGTATCAGCTTTGGCTCCCGAGGACCCAAGATATCAACAGTGAGTTGCTGAGGGATCAGCATTGGAACTCTCTCCAAGGCAAAGCTCACGACTAGAGGCCCATATCCAAAAGTCTTTAGTCGTCCGTTCTTTGCCTTGGTCAGTTGGCTCTTCATATGAGCCGACACAGCTTCACACCAGTTGAAAATGGTGCCTTGGTAACAGTCAATTGCCATCCGCATTTGGGATCCGGAAGCAATGTGTAAAGCGGCCGCGCCGCAAATTCTGGTAACCGTGAACGCTATGACTTTGAGTTCACGCAGAGTGATGTGTTTTATCTCTATGCCTTTCGAATGGTGAGCCCCAGGTGTGCACCACTCGTCGCGGAGACTATCAAGGGATTGGCCACCCGGCCTAGTCCCCGCAAGACTGAGTTGCTCGCCTCTGTTCGGCAAGCCAGTGAGAAAGTATACATCCGAGGGCTCTATCTCGAGCTGGTGCCCTCCTATGTAAAAGCATTGTTCTTGAACGTTCCATCGCTCAACCAGCCATTCCAAGAATCTTACCTGGCCCCTCATGCCCGGTATGGTCCAGTATTTGTATAACCCGCATGCTCTTAGGGCATCCAGGGAAGGTTGATGATTTATTGCAGCTTCATCATCCTCTACATGCTCTCTTTCTCTCCAATCTAACATGGTTAATGCCCTGCACACCAGAAATAGTCATTAGAAATTGATTTGGGAATTTTTAGATAGTTATTTGAGGGGGTTGGGGTTTTGAAATGCGCATTTCACGGAAGACGCACCCCGCCTTTACAGCACAGGGCGCCCGGACGCGGCTGGCCTGAAGGCGGACTGCGTCTTCCGACCGTTTTCCTGTATAGGAAAAAGTCGGGGGACGCGGGTCACCCGAAGGGCACTCGCGTCCGCCGAGAGGCGCATTCCAAAACCAAAACCCCCCCAAAAAATGAAACTAAGACCTAAAAATTAATTCTAAACGGATAGAAATGCAGAGTAGGATGTGTAAAATACCTGGATAAGACGGCGTTCGATTCCGACGGTCGGATTTTCCGCAGCGACCACGGGAAGTTTCTTGTCAAAAGCTCCTTTTTCAACCTCAACAGTCAAACGGTAAAAATGACATGGTAAAAGGTCTTTTTATAGGTTTTTTGGATGAATTTGTTCATTTTTCACCATGAAAAGATGTTTTTCGATGTATTTTTGCCTATTTTAAACAGGTATGAGTAATGTGTTGCTTTTGTGCAGGACAAAGGGATTTCGAGGGAAATTGTCATTTTTCACAAACAAAAATATCAGAGTCATCTTTTAAGCCCTTTTCTGACTCCTAAAACATGAAAAGATCGCCGAGCGTTTCTTTTACACTCGTTAAAACGGAATTAAAAGACGGTCCCCTTTTAGCTCTTTTCTGACCGCAAAATCAGGAAAAGATTGTCGGGTTTTTGTCGTTTCAAACTCGATAAGGAAATAAAACGACGTGTCCTTGATCGCTTTTTACTTTTCAGGTCAACGACACTATTATGAAAGTACTCCTTGGTCGCAAGATCAAGCGGTTCCCCCAGGTATTATTTTATACTTTTTCGGGCTTGAGGGACACAAATGTACGAAAAAGTTCAACGTGGAGTCTCCTTTAGTTTTTTCAGACTCTCTAAAATTGAAAAACGCCGAGTTTCTCCTATACTGGGCTCGTTAAACTTTTACAGTAGAGGACCTGTTCAATTACAAACAGGAACGAACCACTCCTTCCTAGGGTTCGAATTTAAACTAGGTTGGACTCGTCCGAAGGATGAGCTTATAATCAAGCATATGTTATCCTCCTCAAGCTTGTTAAAAATAAAGAGGTACTTGCCAGAAATGGTGGGGGAAAAGAGAGAAGAATGAACCTGTTTGTTACCTTTTGTCTCAAAAGAAACTTTATTACCACTCTTGAACACGACACTTTTTCATTCACCTGGGTTGGGAAATCTTTTACCTCACAGTTGATCAAACCACTTTGAAAGTCTTTAACCAAGTTCCGGGGATTAACTTTGAGTTATTCGTCACCAAGCCATCTGTCGTGTCGTTATGTGTTCAAGAGGTCTGCAAGCAAAACTTTCATCTGCAAAATACTTGTCATCCATTTGACCATCCCTGAGTCAGTCCTTACAGCAACATTTCTTCAACTTGAACAATGATTTCGTGTTGCGGGCTTGCCTGCAACGGGTCGCTTTCTATCGACATCGACACATTATCTAGAAAGATGACTTAGGAATCGACAGTACCTTGAAGTCTGCATGCATCAATGGCAGGTTTCTCGCCTTTGACGTCAGTTTACATCATTGACTTTCGATCAAAGGATTCCGTGAAGTGTTCGACATCAAAACATCTATTCACATTTCACGGGTTGTGCTTGGTACTTTGAGAACCATTGACATTACTGGTGGTCTCTCTCACGCTTGTTAACAGTTTACATCATCGACTGGTAATCAAGTGGTTTCTAACATGTTCGACATCAAATCATTTAATCACATGGCTAGAATCGTACCAATTCAGGAAGTAGAAGTGAAGACCCTGGATCTAGTTTCTACCATCCAGGCTGCGAGGAGTTTTGTATTCATTATCTATGTAGACTAATCATAAACAGATGGCTGCGTCCATACTGTGTCTACAAAATTCTATAAAAATGATGTACTGCAAGATCATTCCTGTATCAGAGTAGTTAGTCCATTAGTTAAAGTTTTGAATCTGAGTATGGGAATGCCTACCTCAGTGATGATATAATCTTATACATGTATTTTGTGTTGAAAATTGCAGGTTCCAACCAGGTCATCCACAAGACAATCCTTGAAATGATAAAGCGCTTCACCCTTCCTAGAATTACAAAACCCTAATCTATTCCAGGCTTCGCACTTTAGGGGGCAATCTGTTACACTAAAAAATGTCACCATGACTATTTACAGTTAGTATGGCTCAATCAATAGTCATGCTACCCTCTTAGGCAAGTCTTATGCCTCTGCTATCCATCTCAAACTCAAAGAAGAGAGAAAGTCTTGTAAAAAATGTGTTTATCTCTGGGGACGCAGGTTCTCTCAAGCCTTACCTGCGGGGACGCTCACAATGTTCACAAAGGCTGCGTCCTTGGATGCTCTGTATGTTAAGGGACAGGTGCGTCCTTCTGTAAAAGGCAAAATGCGCAAGTTTCATCTTAAAAAAGTTACTTGTGGTTACTTCTAGAACTTTCTAGAGGTCAGTTTGATGAAATGGATGCGCCTCCAGTTGGTTCATGTATCCCTATTAAGGAGGAACTTATCCCATCAATAAGGGAGCTATCCCACCCAAAGAGGGGGATTATCCCATTGATGGTGGACCTGAATAACCTCTTTACAGCACTATAAATAAAGGCATTGAGCCAGAGGGAGAGGAGGTTGAAGCTATACATTTTCTTTGGGTAAATGCTGCAGGAATTAGGACTCCCATTTAGAACCTTGTGAGGAGAGATTGTCTTTGCTTGATTCTACTTGGAAGTGGGTGAGCTTTGTCAAAGTAGAGGAAAACCCTTGATGGACCCTGGGAGGAACTTGCACAACACCAAGGCCAGGTTGTAAGAGTTTCTTTGTTTCGTTATTAATACAAACTGGTTCATTTTTCTCAATAGCTTGTGTTAATGAGTTATTTCATGTGTTCCTTGGTCTGCATGTTGAATATATGTTTTATTATATGAGATGCAAGTGCTTGGTAATTGTTTGATTGTTTGTGGTTGCAGGAATTGATGTGAAGGAGGAGCTCATCCGGATCGGCAAGGACGGACTACAACAACAGCGTTTTGGAATAAGGTAAGCCTAAACACTTGTAGTTTTCATGTTTTAAAAGGTGTATTTAGAGAAAGATCGCTCCATTTTGTCTTGTTTGTCGCTAGAGAGTTTAGACTCCTAGGGAGGTCAGTTGTGTCCACACAAACGACTTTTTCCGCCACGACAATAACACACTAATAATATATTAATATATACATTAACACATTTCAATCATGGTTGACATGGTCAACCTGTTGATGGTGCTGGACCCGCCAACATTTAGGGCATCACCCTATTACACAGTGTTTTGTCACGCCTCCTGCACTTCCCTATGACATACCCTGAAGTGCCTGAAACATGATCACTATACAATATACTCATCAATGTATACAGCTCAGGTCCCTCCTTTAACCTTACTTGGAAAATATCTGGAGCTTTCCCTAAATAAATAGCTCATGAAACCCTAAAATGAGAATCATCGCTCTTATGAAACTAAAAACTATGATGATTGCCTATTGCACCTTTTTAAGCTAGCGATGACATCACTCTGGTCTCTCTCATACTCACGATGGTCTTAAAAAGGAAATTTTCCCAAAGAGAATGAGAAGCTTCATGATCTAGAAGCTTCCAGAGCAACGAGCTCGAGGTGGTTTCACATAAATGAGGTCGAATCCTCCTAATTTAACCTCTTGGTCTCATACCTATGAGCTACCTCCTTAAGATGTGGGCCTAATCTTATCTTTGGAGGAGGTCCCTCTCCCAGCCTATAAATCCCCCCTCTACCATTCCCAAATGGTTGATCTGTGTCCATTTGCACCCCTATGCTGAGCTTGTGCTTAGAGGTTTTTTATTGGACTTGGAGAAGGAGTGTTGGAGATTTTATTGGCTTGGACTTGGATTACCACTCAAGGAGAGCCTTTAAACATCAAGGCTATTGTTGTAAGCTTCCCCTTTATTCTTTAAATAATAATACAAATGATGGTTCATCTTCCCGAAATATATATATTCATGTATGTATTGGTTTGGCATTCCTTGATTAGTTAAATAGGTTATCATTGGATTTGCTATTGGTTTTGGCATGCTTTGTTGTCTCTTGGTCATTTGTGTAGGTATATAAGCACTGAAAGAAGCAGGAACAAGGCTATGACACAAGTAGTTCGAGGATCTCAACAAAGGAAATTGGATTAGCATCAGAGAATGTAGGCCTTCTCTCTTGTTCTATTTTTCAATTATAATCTAGGAAGATGTCTAGTGGATTGTCCCTTCAGTTGCTAAGACCCACTCATTGGGCTATATGGATCATCTTTGTCCGTAAATAGGATTAAACTTGTCAACAAAATGGTGACTCCACTAGGGAGCCTATGGCCCTTTCCTTCCCTCGCTTCGCCTTCTATTTTGATGAGTTCGGTCAACCATTAATTTTTAGACTTCATTGCTTGTTTGTAGTCAGTTTCATTGTCTAGTAGATGCCTGAAGATTGTTAACTTGAGCTGTTTTCGAAAATTTTGGATTTATTTGTCCTTTTCCTTGACCATTGTGGATTTGAGTCTAATAGAAATGATGATATCATGGTTTTTTTAGTTATAATAGCGATGATCACTACTTTGCTGCTGACAGGTGTGATGATTGCAGAAAATTAAGAAATTTACAGTTTTTTCTTTGATTTTCAGTTGTAGTTGTCTTCTCCTTGTGATTTACTAGTGTGTTTTTCATTGACTCTCTCATTTTCTGATTGCAATTGTATTTTCAATTGGCTTGAGTGTCCTTGAAGTTTGGTTATCCTTTTAGGGTTCTAGGTCTTCTAGGTCAACCTTCCTACACTCGTTGGTCTTCCCATCAGAGTTTGAAGATCCATTTCTTGTGTTAAAGAGTCTTTGTGTGTTCAGACATGTTTTGGAGATCACTTTTTGGTTCTTGTGCCTCAAGTTGTTTTCATTAGTGGATATAGTGAAAGTTACTTAAGCCTCATTTGACAAATGATATATTACAAATCGGTTGTCTCATTGGAATCAAAAGAAAGTGTTTGCTTTGAAGTATTTTACGTTTGGAAATGAAAGTGAAGTGCCATTCTTTTCCTAGTTTTTGGAACATTTTGTGTTGCATTCGAATCATTGATGTGAAAGAAATTTTCTTACTTCTTGGTTTTTTGGCATTTTCTTTCCCTTTGCACTAGATTACATTAGTTTCATTTTGGAAAAGAGAAAAATCATCATTACATCTTAAGGAAAATTTTCTTTAAGATTTGTTTTGGCATTGCATTTGATTATCATATGAAAGATTAGATTTCATATTTTGTGTTTAGCATTTGAAAAGTGTTATGGATGCATTTTTTCATTTGGTTTGATAAATGATTTGAATGATTTTCTTCCCTGCATAGATAGCTTTCTTCGAATTGAAATATTTCATCTCATCATCTAGTTAAGGCCTTGAAATTGAGACATAATTACAATATAAACTTTAAAAATGTATCAATTAACCTAAGGAGAATTTGAAACATTAACAATCATATCTAGTGGTCTAGGTTAGAGACGTGTTCCAACATCTTTAAAGCCTAGCAGTTGTCATTCTCTTCAGCATTAGACAGCGTTAGCACAAACTTGCACTCCCCATACCATTGTGTATATAAAGGGAGACCCCCCTAGGTTGCAATCCTTTATCCATAAGAAGCCAAGTTTGCCACCCTGTAAATGTGATACACTGAACATAGCATTCAAGGAGATTTCCTGCATGTACATCAGGTCCTTGGTCAATTTATTGGCTAAGGTGTATTTACAGTTCACAGTTACTTAGTACTCCTTTACCTAGATTGATCCAGGTGGATATTGGTGGCCACCTGCTAAGTCAACCTGGACCCCCACCATTGTTTCTCTCAACATTTTCAGTTTCCTTAATTGTAGCACAACTTAGTATTTTTAGTAGTTTTTCGGGTCCTGAACTTACAGAGCTGTTTTGAGGCCCTAAACGACGTTTTTTTGGGAAATCTGGGGGCAAGATGGGTCCAAGAACCAATGTTTGCCTTCCTAAAGTGGTAGTGCTCGGATAGATCTTTCTAATGAGCTATTGTATGCATCAAACGGAGATCGTATGCCAAAGTTACAACCCCGGGAAGTTGATGTACCAATTTACCCAAACAAGGCCCACAGTTTGGTGTTTCATCTTCTAGGGTTAGGTTTTGGAATGTTAAGGGTTTTCCATTGTTTCTCAACAATAAATAGGCCTTCGAGCCTCATTGTAAGAGAGTTCATAGCCATGTAGCCACCACATCCCTTCTCAGAGATAAGTTATCATCGCCCTTGCTGGTTTATTTCCATTATTGTTTGTAAGCATATTTCAGTATTTTTACATTAATGAAGTGAAGTATTAATTCCGTTGCATATCTGTGTTTATGGTTATCTCTGTAATTTGTTGCGTTCTTGTTTAAGTCTAGATCAGTGGTATCAGAGTGGTCTTCCTTTTCTCTATTTTTCTTTGCATGTCCCCAACGAGGTTGGGATATAAGGAGTTAGGGCTTGAACTGGTCGAACCTTTGCGAGACTAGCCTCGCAAATCTCGATGGCCTCCTATGGCAGATGAGAAGAAAGACGAGGGGGTAGGAGAACCTATCAAAATCTTGCTCGAAGAAGCCCTTGAGCGACAACGGAATGCGATGATGGACAGCTTTGCCCAAATCTTTCAGTGGCTACCCTGAAGTGACGCATCGGCTTCCAGCAGCTACTCTAGAAATGCCATGCCCTTTAAGGTACAAGTTAATTTTGAAATCCCCATATTTTAGGGTCAGATAGACACAGATGCCATAGATAAATGGTTAAATATACTAGAGGGTGATTTTTTTGTTCATGAATTTTCGAGTCGGGAAAAGATTGTTTTCGCTCTTCTCAAAGCAGCCCCCCACATCAAGGACTGGTGGGAAACCTACTGCGAGCAGAAGGATGAAAATACCGGCTCACTATTTTTAGCCACACCCACCTGGAATTCATTCTGGGATGCCACCAAGGAGCAGTACTACCCGGTCGGAAGCTATGAGGATGAATACATAAAGTGGACCACGCTGCGGCAGGGAAGGGCCCAAGACGTGCCGGAGTTCACCAATATTTTCTATACCCTTCACAAAAAGTTGAGTATCAATGATACCAAGTAGCATTTGATACTCAAATACCGTGGCTGCCTACACAAGTACATCCAGGAAGAAATACTATTCCTTAACATCTCCTCGCTTAGTACAACATACCGATATGTTGTTAAGGTCGAGCAGAAGTTTAAACAAAAGAAGCGAGACTTTGGATCTTTGAATCTGAAGAAAGGGAAAGGTGACCCTAAAACACAGAACAAAGGAAAAAGCCAAGGCGGGGCAGCCCAAGACAACCTGCCAAAGCTACAAGAAAAGAACAACGCCGCGAAGATGAAAAAGGACACGGGAAAATGGTGTGAGTTCCATAAGATCTCCACTCACAACACCAGTGAGTTTCGAGCCAAGCAGTCACTGGTGGGTGAGCTAAAGGTTCCAGAATCAGATGCATGTTCTGACTCTAAGTCAGAACCTGACAAGGGGAATGACAAAGGGAAGCAGATCATTGATGCAGATCCCAACACCATTGTTGCTACTGCCAAGATCCAGAAAAATGAACCCGAAGATCCAAAGGAGGAGGAGCATCTCTTCCACTCCCAGATGTGGATAAAGGGCTCCCCGCTACAGTTCATTGTCAATAGCAGGGGCCAAAAGAACCTCATTTCGGCAGAGGTCATGAAGCGGTTGGGCTTACCGACCACAGCACATCCACAACCATACACCATTCGGTGGCTTCACCAAGGATGGGATCTTCGCGTGAGCCAACAGTGTCGCCTTCCATACAACATCAAGCCCTTCGCGGATGAGGTATTGTGTGACATTGCTCCCCTTGAAGTTTGTGATGTATTATTAGGACAACCATACTTGTGGAAGCGACATGCTGTGTATGAATCAAGGCCCCGTGCTGTTATTATTACATTGGGGAATAATTTGTACAAGATACCAGAGGTAGCACCGCCTACTGCCATCTCTTTGATTAATGCAAAACAATGCAGTAAGCTCATTGCCAAGACTAGGAAATTTGTTTTCCTGATGATACGCCCTTAAGGAAAGAAGAAGAGAGTGGCCATGGCCTCCAGACAGGGCCCCTCCACACGACAACTACAGATGGATAAGGTCGTGAAGTAGTACGAGGACATCTTCACCTTCCCCGCAGGGGTTCCTCTGCACTGTCAGGTCAAGCACTCCATCGATCTGACCCCAGGTGCGCCGCTACCCAATGGACCAATTTATCGACGCTCCCTTCTGGAGAATGATGAAATCAAGAGGCAGATTCAAGAGCTGTTGCAGAAAGGTCACATCCTTCCTATTTCATCGCCTTGTGGGAGCTCAATCGTGTTGGTAGAGAAGAAGGATGGCGTCTTGCAAGAAAAATATCACAGCAGAAGCCACTGCTAAACTCTTCTTTGAACGAGTGTGGGTGCACTTTGGGATCCCACAGTCTATCATCTCAAATCGGTATAGTCTGTTCCTCAGTACATTTTGGTCCAATCTCTGGTCAATGTTGGACACCAAACTCACTAAGTCCATAGCCTTCCATCCTCGAACTGATGGCCAAACGGAGGTTGTCAATCAGATGATTGTACACATTCTGTGCATGTACAACTCAAAGCATCTATGTACATGGGACGAGAGCCTCCCCTAGTTCAGCACAGCTACAACAGAGCTCTTCATAGCTTGACTGGCCACAACCCTTTTTCAGGTGGGATTGGGATTCCAGCCACTATGCCCTATTGATGTGGCCATGCCACTTGCAGCTACTCACACAAATTTGGCTCATGTCCAGTCCGAAATAGATAAGGCATCCAGCTTCATTGAGCACATCCAACATATTCGCCAGCAGGTCCATGACATTCTGGAGAAATCAAATGCCAAGTACAAGCAGCGACATGATCAACATCGGGTGCCACACAAGTTTCAAGTGGGTGACAAAGTCTGGTTGCATTTGGAAAAGGAATGCTTTACTAGAGCCTATTGGGAACTGAGACCACTCCGATATGGTCGTTACACCATTACTAAGGCTATGGGAGACAATGCATTTGAGCTCAACATTCCCCCATTCCTTGGCCTACACCCAGTGTTCAATGTGGACCGCCTTCAGCCATACTTTCCACCATTGCTAGACACATTCAACATTGTAGAACAACTCACACCCACATAATTAAATATAGATTGCATGGAACAAGTTGCAACTGATCAGATCATGAAAACATAGATCAAGAACACTTGCCAATAGAATATCCAACTGTATCGAGTTGTCAAAGCAGGCCAACTCCTTCACCAGGGCAAGTGGCTCACTAGGGACCAAATTCAGCAAAAGTTTCCTCATCTCATGGAGGAACTCAATGCAATGGGGACCATTGCTTCCTAAGGGGGGAGGAATGATCCAGGTGGATATTGGTGGCCACCTTCCAAGTCCACCTGGACCCCCACCATTATTTCTCTCAGCATTTTCAGTTTCCTTAATTGTAGCACAACTTACTACTTTTAGCAGTTTTTCGGGTCCTGAACTTCTGGAGCCGTTTTGAGGCCCTAAATGATGGTTTTTTGGACCCATGCTGCCCTTCCCAAAGTGGTAGTGCTCAGATAGATCTTTCTAACGAGCTATTGTATGTGTCAAACGGAGATCGTATGCCAAAGTTATGACCCCGGGAAGTTGATGTACCAATTTACCCAAACGGGGCCCATAGTTTCGTGTTTCATCTTCTAGGGTTAGGTTTTTGAATGTTAAGGGTTTTCCATTGTTTCTCAACAATAAATAGGCCTTCGAGCCTCATTGTAAGAGAGTTCAGAGCCATGTAGCCACCACATCTCTTCTTAGAGATAAGCTACCATCGCCTTAGCTAGTTTATTTCCATCCCTGCTTGTAAGCATATTTCAGTATTTTTACATTAATGAAGTGAAGTATTATTTCCACTGCATATCTGTGCTTATGGTTATCTCTGTAATTTGTTGTGTTCCAGTTTAAGTCTGGATCATAGATTCAGCTGAGCAGTCATTTGATATTTTCTAACTCTTTAAATTTGAAGAGATCATCGAGCAACTTGTCCTTTCAAGCTCGCAAAACTATTGAAAGCGACTAGAGTCACCTTTTCGCCCTTTTCTCGACTTGTAAAAGATGAAAAGGCAATGTTTTTGTTTCTAAAATTTAACTGTCCATGGTAAACATGTCAATCCCAATAAGTTTCTTCGTAGACCAAATTAAGTAATTCCTTGTTAATTTCAAGATTGTTAAAGCCTTAATCAAATTGTTTCCTTTCCTTTTTTTCTATTGAGGGGAAGCCATCGTGGTTGAAACATTGATTCCATCTCATAGTTCCCCTTCGTTTTCTGATACTGAAGGGTGCTCCCAAGGAATTCATATAGAACTTCCTTGGTCACTTTAGGATTAAGGTGTTCAAATTGGAATTTTTCTAAGTATCCAACCTTTGTCTTCTCATCTGCCTCCATAAGTTTCCTGGTCACCACAAGAATCTGATCCAGATTCCTCTGATAATCTTATTCAAACACCGGAGAGTCTACAAACTCTAGAAAGTCCACCAAGACTGGTTGTCTATCTACCGAACCCTTTTTTCGATCATATTGTGATATCTCCACAATGTATATATAGTCCGTACGATTAGCTTGGTATTCCTTTGGAGTTATCTCATCATACATCTCCAGTTCCTCATCGCCAATTGTTTCCATCTATGCAATCAAAAGGCAAAGTCCCAGTCTCCTCTCCAGGTCATTTGGAAGTCTCCGCTACCCATACTCCTCCAATAAATGATGAGTAGGGATATGATTTCCCTCCAAAAGGCTTTCCTTATATGGGAAGAGTCTCGTCTCTTTCTTATCCTGAGCTCAGTGAGCCCACATTGCCGCATGGTTATGCCTCTTTAGCTCAGTTGGTTTCGGTCACTCATAGTGCCTGTTTGTTGTATCAAAACCCCATTTGGTCTGCTGGCACTATGCCTACATCAAGTCCGTTCATTTAGAACATGACCTCTCGACCGATTATGCAAACTGTAATCACTTCAGTTCCAATTCAACCTTCCATTCTGTCTCAACCTGTTTCATCGTTTCGACCAACTCTTCTGGTTCAATCGACTGTCTCAGGTCATGTCTTAGTGAGTTCTTCTATCTCTCGAGAAAGTGGAAAAACTATGCCACCGCCTAGGGGGAAAGATCTGAATACCCCCATTATGTCTAGCGAAACCAGTGTGAGTGGATTACAATCTCACATGGTTGGAATGAATCAACACTTTTACAACATTATTCCTAACCCTACTGGTCCATCCAAGTCAGGTAACGTCCAATACTAGTAGCCATATATGGCTTAGGTTCCATTCCAACCATCTTATGTCCCATATGGTTCGTAAGCTATGATAAAACTACCTTACATTCCTTAAGTTGGGCCTTATGTTTAGCCTGGCCAATCCGCTGTGCCCAGTGGATATGGCCAAATCCAATTCAGGAACTATCAATACCCTCAGGGTATCACTCCAAGATTTGTCCAATTGCCCTTGTAACAACATGGAAAACCTTCGTAGCAATAAGGGAAACCTTCATAGCAGCAAGGGAAATCTTTGCAGCAACAAGGACAACTACTACAACTGCAAGGGAAACCTTTGCAATAGTCGCAGCAACCCTTGCAACCACAGACACAGTTTGTTTAGCAGTCTTCCCCACCTTTTTCCTCACAAGGCCAACCTTTGCAGTCATAAGGCTAACCGTTACAGCAGCAAAGCTAGCCTTTGCAACAACAAGGTCAGCCTTGGCAGCAGTAAGCCTTATATGCATATCAGTTTGATCAGCCTTTACAAGGTCAAGGTCAACCCCTCTAGCAGCAGGTTTAAAATCCTTATGTCCAGGGTCAACTTATTCAACAACCTTATAACCCGTATGCTGCATATAATTCTCATCAACAACCTATAGCAAATAGTATCAAACCCACCCAGGACCGAATCCTCCTTACGAGAAAGGAAACTCTCATTGGGGACAAAACCAAATTCCATATGGAAAAAATCCTCCACTGTGTGGACAAAACCCTTACCAAAAAGGATTGACTCCATAGTTTGGGTCTCCTTAAAGGCCCTATATGTCGTTTAACACACAATTTCCTTTCTTAGCTATGTTGGAACTACCTAAATTTTCGAGGCTCACGAATGATCCCATTCTTCATTCATCATACCAGCCTCCAGTTCCAATGAAGATTCCAAGTGATTGCCCCAAATTAGAGGGAAAAGTGAAGGAGGATCCACAAGCCCACGTGATGAAATATCACCTTTGTTGTTGCTCCAATTCATATGTTGATGATTCTATCCATCTTCGACTCTTTCAAAGAACCCTTACAGGTGTTTCCACTAAGTGGTACATCGAATTTCCTCTAGGTACCTACGATGACTTCAACTCTCTTGCTATGTCTTTCCTCACTCATTTCCAATTGCTGGTTCGCTATGAAACTGGCACCCATTTTCTTACGTCACTTAAGCAAGACACCGCGACCCACATCACTGTTCATATCCATGAATGGAGATGACAGCATCACCTCATCAAGTTTGATATTGTTGATGAGTCGTTGACAGAATGGTTCACAAAATCATTCGTCAGCAAAATTGGTAAGGACATAGACATGGGTGGATGTGTTACAGAAGAGCAAGCTATTGCCCGTGCCCAGTATTTAGACCTAGTCTATTCACAATCTGGAACATTATATGATATGTTACCTAATTCTCTGAGACCATCATCGGATCTAACAGCATCAAAGTCTCTGGATACACCACTTGTTGACGGTGTGATTGGTTCCGTGTCTCAGACTCCCACGAAAGCTTCTTCAAAGCAGAAATCGGTCTTGAACACTGGTCCCAATAATGCCTCTAAGAATTCATTCAATCCTGGTAAAAACTCTGAGGTTCATGTTTTCCAGTCTACCACAACAAATAAATCCTCCAAAGGTAAAAAGAAGGGCTAAGGTAAGGCTAAATTCGATGCCCTAAAACAAGAACCTCCTAAATCTTCTGTTGATGACGCTTCTTAAAGAAAGCCGAAGTATCCTTGCCTCATATGTGAGGAGGATCATTACACTAAGGATTGTTCCCGGTGATCTGAAGTTAGTCACTTAGTTAAAGGGAAAGAACCCTTTCCATCACAATAGACCCAATTGGTAGACCAACCTCAGTCTTCTACTTTCTTAGGTTCCCAAGTGTTCATGATGCAAGGTTCATCACCTATCTCGATCGCTACTCGAACCAAGGAATATCAAGCTACATCTAAGCAGACCATAGAGAAAGAAGTTGTTGATACTCCTTCTACTTCTACTCCATCCTCTTCTAGTCCACTCCATATCAAGCGCCCTAACAGTGAGTCTGTCATTCGGCCACCCCCCAAAGGTGTTCTTCGGAAGTCATCTTTCAATCCGAATGCTAGAGTTGCACAACATTATAATATTATTGAGGATTTAGCTCAAGCACCTTCTATGATGTTTTCCTTGGAGGTTCTTCAATCATGTCCAATGCAGTGAATTCATTGATGTCTGTTATAGGAGCTATTGATCCTTCTGATTCAAGTCTGATTACTTTTGATCTACAGAATCATGTACCTCGTCTCCCTCATCAAATTGCATTTCTGATCCAGGTCCTTATCAAAGGAAAGAAAATTCATCGAATGGTTATTGATGAAGGTGCCTCAACTTGCATCATGTCAGTTTCATGTTGGAAAGCCATTGGATATCCTCCTCTCAACCAATCCCCAAACAAATTGGAAGCCTTTGATGGCATAGGTTCATGACCATATGGTATTCTCACAAACTTTCCGATTACATTAGAAGGCAAGACTCTTGAATTAGAAGTAGAATTTGTAGATGCCAATCTCAACTACAACCTTCTTCTCGAGCGAAGATGGACTCATGCCATGTTTTCTGTGGTGTCTTTTTTGTTCCATGTACTTCATTTTCCTTACGAAGGAAAAATATTCATGGTTGATCAATTGTCTTTCTTTTCTTCTGGTTCATCGAGCAGTAACATTCCTTATGTGGGAAATATTGTGATTCCTTAGGAGAGTGTGGGGCAGGTCTCTTCAAAGACTCTACCATAATGGTACTTTTACTCTCCCACCTCCAAATCTTCATTCATTCAATATGATATTGGATTCTGCAGATCCTTGGATCATCCCTACCAAAGATCAAATTGAATCTTTTGGTGGTGCTATGCCTTTAAGTTCATTGGAGATAAATTATCAAGAAATTGTTTTAGCCTCGATGGTTGCTTTAGAAATTCATACTATCTTCAGTATGAACCTAGAAACTTACATGCCATCTCCTTAGCTTGGTTCTTGGGATTCTCTAGATCCCTTGAATGAGACTTTCCCCACTGACGAGAGTATCATGGAGGTCATGTCTCTAGATGAAGTTCCATGGAATAGTCTCCATCATTGTTCTTCCTTTCTCCCTAGCCTTGATGGGATGCCTTCCTATCTTGAAGCGTTTGTTTCTCATTCTCCTACACCTCCACTTTAGACACCCATCCGAGTACATGAAGTCTTGTCGGAGGATAATATGGGAAACATCATTACTCTAATTCCTCTTGACATTTCTGTTAAACCAGGGATTATTGAGAACATCCACATTGGGGTTTCTTGTTCTCCAGATGAGATCAATATTTCTACTCAGATTTTTAAATAATTCCAAGACATATTCACTTGGTCATACAAGGAGATGCCCGGTATCAATCCAGCCATAGTGGTGCAAGAGATTCTGACTTATCCTAGTGCTAAGCCTGTTTAGCAACGGATTTACCCTGTGCACCCTTAAAAGGCCACTGCGATCAATTCAGAAGTAGAAAAGCTTTTGAAAGCAAGTTTTATTTATCCTATTCCATTGACGGATTGGGTATCCAATATCATCCCTGTTGCCAAAAAGCAGGGTATGATACATGTTTGTGTTGATTATTGCGATATCAATCATGTGTGTCCTAAGGATAATTATCCTACTTTCTTTATCGACCAGGTCATCAACGAATGTGTAGGGAGTGAAATTTTTTCTTTCATGGATGGATTTTCTGGCTGTAACCAGATTAACAATTCACCTGTCGATCAGCATAAAACACCCTTTATCTATTCTTGGGGTACTTTTTCTTACAAAAATCTTCCTTACTGTCTTAAGAATGCTAGAGCTACCTTTCAACAAGCAATGTCCTATGCATTCCATGACATTCAACACATTGTTCAGTCATACCTCGATGGCTTTCTTGCTCATTCGGCTAAATGTCGTGACCATCCGAATCACTTAAGAGCTATCATTTTACGATGTCAGCACTACAATATCCGTCTCAATCCACACAAGTGTGTGTTTTGCGACAAGTCTGGTCGGCTCTTAGGTTTTGTGGTGTCTCATGAAGGAATCAAGATTGATCCTTTAAAAGTTGAGGCCATAATCAATCTACCCCCTCCTTCATCACTGCTACAATTGTAGAGTTTGTAGGGAAAAGCTAATTTTCTCCGTCAATTTGTCGTGAATTATGCCGAGCTTGCCAAAGGATATACTTTCCTACTTAAGAAGGGGATCCCTTTTATTTTGGATGAAGTTTCCCAAGAATACTTCAATGCTTTAAAGAAATCCTTGATTGGTGTTCCTTTACTGCATCCCCCTGATTATCGTCGTGATTATTTCCTGTATTTGGCTGCAACTGATACCACCATTTCTATGGTGTTAGTTTGAGACGATAATGGCAGAAACGAGCACGTGGTTTATTATCTGAGCCAGAATATTCTTGATACTGAGTCTCTCTATACTCATGTCGATAAGCTTGCTTTGGCAGCGGTTCATGTCATCCAAAGGTTTCGACACTATATCCTTTTATAGAAAACCATTGTGATTTCTGATTGCAACCCCATGACATATACTGACTCGTCAGTTGCTGGGGGAAAATACTCCAAATGGATCGTAATCCTATAAGAGTTTGATTTGGAATTTACTGCTTCCAAATCAAATAAATCGCTTGTCTTTATTGAGTTAATATGTGCTCTTCCATCTGCAAGCACCCCAACCGATTTCACTGAGAAAATACCCGATGAAACTCTATTTCTAATCAACACTCTTGACCCCTAGTATGGAGACATCATTTTTTATCTCCAAACCTAGACCTTCCAATCTGTGTTATCTCAATCTAATAGACGTCACATCTAGCATCAATCCCAACCCTATCGAATCATCGATGATACATTATATCGGGTCAGTGTGGACTTTTTATTTTGCAGATGTCTCACCCTTGAAGAGGTTGAGTGGGTCTTAAATGATTTCCACTCTGGTGCTTGTGGTGGTCATATGTCTGGATATGCCACTGCTCAGAAGATCCTTCGTGCCAATTATTTTTGGCCTGTTATCTTCAAAGGTTTCATTCTAGATGTCGAGAAATTCCATGAATGCCAAATTTTCAACCGCAAGTAGTGCACCTCACCCGCACCCCTGCACCCATTAATTACCTTTGGCCCATTTGCCAAATGGGGCATTGATTTCATGACATGTAACCCTTGCTCGACCAGGGGGCATGGTTATATCATCATTGTCATCGACTATTTTACAAAATGGGTCAAGGCGATGCCTACATATAATGCTGACAGTATTACTATTTCATAGTTCCTTTTTAACCATGTCATAGCACTTTTTTGTGTCCCTCAAGCTATCATAACTGACCATAGATCACATTTTCGTCAACGCTTGATAGCAAAGCTAACTGCTCAGTTGAGCCTTCGACATGATAGCTCAACTCCATATTATCCATAGGCCAATGGCCAGGTTGAAGTGGTCAATAAGGTTTTCATTACTATGCTTCATCATCCCATTGGGAAGCACAGAAAAGATTGGAATTTAATGCTATTCTCATCACTTTTGGCTTACCAAAATTCTACTAAGACGGGCACTGGATTCACTCCATTCTAGTTGGTATATGGTTAAGAGGCAACTCTTCCAATCAAATGTGAAATCCCTTCGCTTAAGCTAGCTATCAAACTTCTTATGGATACCTTGCTTGAAGTGGAGCTATTACTGTATCTTGAGAGACTCAACGATACTTGTCACATTGCTGTGATGGTCATCGAAGCTCAAAAGAAATAGGTTAAAGCTCATTTTGACCAAACCGTTTCTCCTCGCACTTTTGCTAAAGGTGACTTGGTCCTTCTTTATGATCAAGCCAACAATAAATTGGGGTCAGGTAAATTCGAACCTATGTGGCATGGGCCCTACATTGTCAACTGTGCCTTACAAAAATGTGCATATGAGCTCATTGATTATAAGGGAAATGCATTGTCACAGCCCCGTAATGGGTTGTATCTCAAAAATTATTATGCGTGAGATTCATATGATAACTTTTGTACATTAGTGTGTTAATTCATTAGTGTGAGTTTTGATTTTTGGTGTGTTTTTTGCTTTACAGGCATATGTTTTTCTTCTTGCCTTGTGTTCCACTCAGTTTGCAGATGTCATTAGGTCATTACGTTGGTGTTGTTGATGGTTCTTGTCATAGCACACGAAACCTCTCTTCCGCAGCATGGGTACTTTATGACCCTAATGGCGAGCTGATTAACTTACAAGTATCTGCCTTGGTCGAACAACCAATAATATTGTTGATTGTAGTGCAGTTATTGAACTCTTGTTAGAAGTAGTTGCTCTTGGCATTAGGGATTTAGTTGTTAAGTTGGATTCACAGCTCGTTATGTTACAATTAAACAATCATTATTTAGTACAAAATCCAAAAATATTGTGTGTGTATCTACGTGTTAGACTACTGGAAAGAAATTTTGATTACATTACATATCAACATATTCCACGTAATTTAAATACATTAACTGATGCATTAACAAATCTTTCTCTTGGTAGACATTCGCATCATTTATGAAACTGAATCATGTTATGAACACATAAGTAGAAATAAAACATGCATCTATATATATATATATATATATATATATATATATATATATATATATATATATATATATATATATATATATATATATCGCGTCTACCGGAGTGTTTACATCAAAATTTCAAAAATTAGAGTGTTTTGAGACACTTGGCTTTCAAAGCCTACAAAATGTGTAAAATACTAGATAAACTATCAAACTGCACAGTGCTCGTGATAACACAATACTGTTATGATCACTAGACCTAGTAGCCAACGCAGTCTCGCAGAGACACCCACAGTGTGTCTCTATCAGCACAGTGGAACATCATCGATAGTGACATAATCTGGAGCCCCTCAAGTGATAGCCTCTAGATAGTGATCCATCTCTCCTAAAGGGTTAGGCCCTTCCTCGTAGTTCGCACCCACTATTGGATGGGCAGTTCGCCGTGCTATTGGCGACATACCTGATGGTCTCTCTGGTCCCACATCTACACATTTATCATAAGTTGATTCTTAGTTCACACTTTTATAAAAATCATAAAAACTTGAAAAAACTCAAAAAACAAGTTTTTACCTACATCGGTCCATTGTTTGTCTCATGGCAGAGGTAGATCTGGATCCCCTCTAAAATATGTGTTGGCATAAGCATAGTCATCTACCATAAGCAGCTGGTGTTCAAGCCAAGTGAAGGACTATGGTGCATAATGCATATGTTGACCTGTCCTCCTCAAGGCATGAGCTGGCTCCATCTCATGAGCCTTGGATCTCGGGGGCCAGGATGTGGTACTTCTGCCCAGTGATACCAGAAGAGTGGTATTCATTCCAAGAACAAGGTCACCAGTATAGAACTGAACCTGAATTACTTTAGGTCTCTGTGCTTACACTTAGTCAATTAGTGCTTCATATTCGCCAAAAGGCCTCCACACCAATTGAATATGGTGGGGGTCAAACATGCAATAGCATATTGAAACTGAGACTTGGAAGCCTCATGCAAGGCTTGCGTGTTGGATACACATTCCATGGTGAAAACAATTGTTCTTAGAACGAGGTTATTGGTGATGGCTGCAATATTCACCTTACCTTTGTTGGTTATCTCAGCACCAGGACAGTATCTATGGACTAGAATCATGGTACTCTCACCTCCTTGGCGAGATCCAAAGAGTTGAACTACTTCTCCCCGACGGGATAATCCCGTCATGAAATATATTTCCATATCCTCTAGTTCCAGTTCTTGCCCTTTGGTGATGAATATCTCTCAATCTACATCCTAAAGGTTGATCAGGTAGGGTAGCAACTCCATCTATGCTCTCAACCCTGTGGTCTAGTAGAATTTCAGTAGGCCATAATCCCTTAAAGCACTTATGTGTGTTGGATTCTGAGATGCTTGGAAATCCTCGGCCTCATGGCCTCTTTCTTTCCACTCCAAGACCATATTTCTCTTGCAAACAACATTTAAACACTTATTAATGCTTTTTACATGGATAAAATTCATTAAATTTTGCTTAAAAGAGAGATTTTAACTTTTAAAAGTCACTCTCAGTGCTATTGTGCCTGTTTTTCAAAACAATGTGATGGCATCGCGCGAGCCTTTGGGCTCAAGCATGACCATCGTGGGTCTGATGACCATACCTACGATGGTCGCCGACGACCTAAAATTTCAAAATCCTCCTTTCTAGCCTAAAATTTACCGTTAAAATTGCATAAAAAAGTAATGAAATGCAAGAGCAGGGATGAGGCTCTTACCTTTCGTAGACGGATTGTGAAATGGTACCCTAGATCTCCCATAACAACCACTAGAAAATCAAGGAAATTAGGGCACAAAATCACTTTCAGAGCTCAGCTTGTTAAAATGGTAAAAAATTAAATTACTTTTACCTATTTATAAGTTTTTGAAGTATTTTTGTCAAATATTTTTGTAATATTTTAATATTTTCTCAATATCAGTGATGGGTGTGTTCCTTGTGTAGTTACAGGTGCCTTTAATGTGAACAATTATCATTATTGACTAATTCTGGGAGTTTTATTTTATCTCTTTTTCAAACTCATTAAAAAAACAAAAAAGGAACCCCCTTGGAGTCATCTTTCAGCTCTTTTTTGACTCTCGAAAATTGAAAAGATTGTCAAGTACTTGTCATTTCGAACTCATTAAAGTAAATGAATCAACATCACCTTAGTATACGTTGACCCATTTTTCAGGTTAAGACTGACTATTTACGAAAAAGGTACACCTTGATCAACATGGTCAGGAGGTTCCCTCAGATATTGATTTCTACCTTTTTGAATTCGAGGGACAAATTAAGAAAAGGGACATGATGGAGTTTTATTTTTCTTTTCTTTTTCAAACTCTATAAACATGAAAAGGACACCGAGTTATTCTTGTGTCGAACTTGTTAAAATTTTATGATGAAAAACTTGTCACCATGATGAGACCAAGTTTCTCCTTACTAGGGCTCGTAAAACTTACTAGGATGGATTCATTCGAAGAATGAAATTACATAACAAGCATATGCTATCCCCTTCAAGCTTGTGATAAAAATGATTGGGGTACTCGCTAGAAATAGAGGGGAAAAATGAAAATGAAACATCCTTTGTATAGGCTGCATGTCGCTCTTGAACATGACACTCTTCTGCTCGGGTTTTGGATATCCTCACTCAGTGACTTGTCCTCCTAGGTTTGGGTGATCCATATTTCCTCTCATTTGAATATTCCACTTTGTCATCATGACCTTTAGTCCCATGTTTAGTCAGATGCTACCACACTCCGGAGTCGTGTCGCCAATATGTTCAAGAGAAGTCCAATCTTCATTTATTTACCTATACATTGTTTGAGTCATTGCTATAGTCTTGAATATGATACCACTTCATTCCTTGTTTCTTTTCGATGATTGGGGATTCATCATTACCCTCCTTCGACGGGTCACTTAGGAACTCCCATTCATTACCTTAGAGATGACATGCATTAATGGTCAGTTCTTCGCATCTGACAATAAGTCTTCATTATTGGCTTTCGATCGGGTGATTCCACGAGTGTTTGAATTCAACTTCATTATCACATTCATGGATTGTAATTTTGTACCTTGAGAGCCATTTTCATTATTGGTGGTTTCTCTCATACCTGTTAACAATCCACATCATTGGACGGTAAACAGGTGGTTTTTTAGCATGTTCGACTTCAACACGTTTATTCGCATGCTAGGATTCGTACATTGATCGGGTTGGGATGGAGCACAAGACCTGAGTCTTGTCTATTATGGCTCAGGCTACATGGAGTTTTATGTTATTCATGATTGTACACATGTTTCTACTATACGGATGGTTGTGACCATACCGTGAGACTTTATATTCATGATGATCCTTGTTATCTGGATGGTTGCGCCCATACCATGGATCTTTTATTTAGTCTTCATCACCGGATGACTGTGTCCATGTTGTGGATTCATGTATTGATCTAATATATGTATATGTATATGTATATGTGTCCTTGATTTGCAGGACTTCTGATAGTGTGTGTTCCCGTCCTTGCCAAAATCTCGTAAATCATCTCAGCCATCACTCCTCGTTCTGCCTTCATTCTTTAGGGGGCATCTGTTACACTTTATTTTGTCACACCTCCTGCACTTCCCTATGACATACCCTGAAGTGCCTAAAACATGATCATTATACAATATACTCATCAATGTATACAGCTTAGGTTCCTCCTTTAACCTTGCTTGGAAAATATATGGATCTTTCCCTGAAGAAATAGCTCATGAAACCCTAAAATGAGAATCATCACTCTTATGAAACTCAAAACTGCGATGATCGCCTGTTGCACCTTGTTAAGCCAGTGATGGAATCGCTCTATTCTCTCTCATACTCATTATGGTCTTAAAAATGAAGTTTTCCCAAAGAGAATGAGAAGCTTCATGATCTAGAAGCCTCTAGAGCGGTGAGCTCGAGGTGGTTTCACATAGATGAGGTTGAATACTCCTAATTTGACCTCTTGGTCTCATCCTGTTATGAAACCAACTCACAAAAAGATATAAAAGAGAGATCCACGCCTTAGAATTCAGCCTCTTCGAGGGGGCAACCTCCTTTACATTACATAAATGAAAAATTCTTGGATGATACAAATGAAAATACCTCCTTTCTATATATAGGAGTCTAAGTGGTCCCAATACAATCAAAGCCTACATAACAATAATATTGTAGGGCACAACAGTAACAATGGTGGGCTTCTATGTGGCATAATAGTAACAATATGGGCACTACATGGGTACATCAATATAATAAGTGGGTTATACTAATAACAATAAGGGGTTACACTAGTAGTATAGGGGCCTAACATGCCCCTCTCCTTCAAAAAGCGTTGTCCTCAACGCTTGAGTAGTTCTTGATGCTTCTATATAAAATTCTTGTCCTCCCATGTGGAATATTCAGCGGGTAAGTTCTTCCACTTGATGAGATACTCTGAAATTGATCGATTTCGTAGCTGTCGGGTTCTTGTTTTTGTGACTGCTCCAGGTTCCAATATGATTTTTCCTTCCTCTTCAATTTCTGGCAATATTGCTTGAATTGGGATCTTTTGCAACTTTTGAATAAGTGGCCATACTTCTTCGTTCTTCTTCCATTCATCTGTTGCTTCATTTATCCAATTTGGTTGGATAATATAAATAGCACAAAACAATGCTTCCACATCCTCATCCTTGAAGCGTCTTCCCATTCGGTAAGGTCGCCATTTTTTAAGTGCATGTAGTATTGCCAACATTTCCTTCTCATAAATAGCTTGCTTGAGATGTAGCAGTAAAAATACCCAATCACTCACATCAAAACATTTTTCACTACGATGTTGATCTACCTGTTGTTTCATTTGATTTTGCACCAAAGTGGCGTTATCCTTTAAAAGTTGGAGAACTTGTTGTTGATGCTCGATATGATCTTTCTCTACTTGAACCTTTTTCTTCTTGATATGTCCTTCTATCTTTTGAAGAGTGGTAATTTCTTCCAGTCCTTTACAAGATATGGTCGGATTCATTTCTTGATGCTCGATGTGATCTTTCACTTCTTGAACATTTTTCTTCTTGATGTGTCCTTCTATCTTGATAGTTTGAGGAGTGGTAATTTCATCCATTGAATTACAAGATATGGTTGGATTCATTTCTTCTTTCTCGATGTGATCTTTCACTTCTTGCACCTTTTTCTTCTTGATATGTCCTTCTATCTTGAGAGTTTGAGGAGTGGTAATTTTTGCCAATGCTTTACAAGATATGGTCTGATTCATTTCTTCTTTCTCTGGGGTGGTGTCCTGACGTATATCCTCTTCTTTTGATGTTTCTTGATCCTTTTCTTCCTCCTCTTCATATTCTATGTAAAATAATTTCTTCTCAGCACACCTATGACCTTTAGTGCATTTGCTATCACAATTGTAACAAAGCCCTTTTTCTCTTTTTTCTTCCAATTGTTGTGGTGTAACCCTTGTAGGTTGTGGAAGGCTGGGAGAAACAACACTTCCATCTTTATAGTTGTGAGGGGTATGCTTCCTGGTTTCCATAATTTTGCTTTCCATTATGTCACAAAGCCCTTTTACTCTTTCCAATTGTTGTGGTGTTGCTCTTTATATCCTCATAATGTGCTATCATTTCCTCCGTGAAAATTGACCACGTAACAAGTTTTTTACGAGAACAAAGCCCTTTGTACCATAAAAATTGATCTGGTTCTAAATATGAAGATGCAATACATACCTTTTGTAACAGTTGTACACCATGTATATCAAAATATTGCTCCATCTGAAGTATCCAATTTACCGGATCCTTGCCATCAAACTTCCTCATCTTGCTTTTTCTTGATTTTAGGAGCTCTACCTTGAAATGACTGTAACTCTGTACTTTCGGATCTTTAAGTTCTAAACTTGTGACCTGTAGTAGCCCTCTGTGTCCTCTTTCCAATGCCACAAGTCTGATCCAAATTGGATTCTCCAAGAAAAAGTTATGCACAATCTCCCACAGTGACCTGATTATAGACTAGTTCAGTAGAGCGAACTTGTATGAAGTGCCACGTGTCACTGTTTCAACCTTTGACTCTGAAAAATATATAAACAGAAACTGCAGTCCGTCCTCTTTCTGCATCTTCTTACGAAATTTCAATCCGATACTCAGAAAGAAAGTTATGACGATTTTTCCCAGGTCACCTGTTTTGAGTGTAATTCAGGAGTCTGCAAAAAGACCAAGTTCCGTAGATCATATCTCCGAAAATATCGTGCGAAAAGATCTGAAATTCGGATCAAAGATTTAGCGCCAAATCTTCTCAAATGGGTTTTTTTTGCGACTTCTGAAACGTCAAAGAAAAAAAGTTATAGCGAAAATGCCACGATGACCTATTTGGAGCAGCGAAACCCTAGAATCCAAATCTCTGATACCAAATGTTATGAAACCAACTCACAAAAAGATATAAAAGAGAGATCCACGCCTTAGAATTCAGCCTCTTCGAGGGGGCAACCTCCTTTACATTACATAAATGAACAATTCTTGGATGATACAAATGAAAATACCTCCTTTCTATATATAGGAGTCTAAGTGGTCCCAATACAATCAAAGCCTACATAACAATAATATTGTAGGGCACAACAGTAACAATGGTGGGCTTCTATGTGGCATAATAGTAACAATATGGGCACTACATGGGTACATCAATATAATAAGTGGGTTATACTAATAACAATAAGGGGTTACACTAGTAGTATAGGGGCCTAACACATCCCTATGAGCTACCTCCTTAAGATGTGGGCCTAATCCTATATTTGGAGGAGGTCTAACTCCATCTCCCATCCTATAAATTCCCCCTCTACCATTCCCAAATGGTTGATCTATGTCCATGTGCACCCCTATGCTAAGCTTGTGCCTAGAGTTTATTCATTAGACTTGGAGAAGGAGTGTTGGAGAGTTTCTTGGCTTGGACTTGGATTACCACTGAAGGAGAGCCTTTCAACATCAAGGCTATGGTTGTAATCTTCCCCTTTATTCTTTAAATAATAATAAAACCATTGGTTCATCTTCCCAAAATATATATGTTCATGTATGTATTGGTTTGGCATTCCTTGATCAACTAAATAGGTTATTGTTGGATTTGTTATTGGTTTTGGCATGTTTTTTTGTCTCTTGGTCATTTTTGTAGGTATATAAGAATTGAAAGAAGCAGGAATAAGGCCCTGACATAAGTTGTTCGAGGATCTCAATAAATGAAATCGGATTAGCATCAGAGAAAGGTAGGCCTTCTCTCTTGTTCTATTTTTCAACCATAATCTAGGAAGATGTCTAGTTGATTGTCCCTTCAGTTGCTAGACCCGCTCATTAGGCTATAGGGATCGTTTTTGTCCACAGAGAGGATTAACCTTTTCAACACACCCCAGTATGAAGTCCCAACTAGACCTCACACCATTTGGTGTAGGAGTCCCATTTGGTATGATGGCCCGGTTGCCATTATCTTAAAGATTTTCCTCAGCTCTTGCTTGTCAGCACAGGAGAGTGGTATGCTTTGTCTTTGAGTATTGAGGTTCACATGCTTGGTGATTGTTAGTGTTACTTGTGTCAATGGTTCTTTCACTGTAGAGGGAGAGGGTGGGAGTGAGTCCCGAGTCGGTTGGGAGGAATCCCCAACTCTGTTAGGAACAAAAAACACAATGAGACGTGCACAGCTTCTGGAAGAGCAATCCACATGGATGAGGAACTCACAACACACAAGGGAAAATGATGCATACAAAACACAATGGATGAGTCTACGTGAGTGTAATGATTTTTATAGAAAGTTTACATGAAAGGTTTGTCTGATGTCCGTGGAGGTAACCAACATGGGAAAGACAGTATTAATGGATCATACAACACATTTTCATTAATATATATGTATTACAACAATTGAATAGGTTCAAGTGTTAAGCACATGTAAAGAAACATGCATTACAAGTGTTTGAGATCAGTCTTACAACAGTTACAATACATGTGTGAAGTGTTGGCCTGTTAGCAGGTTTCTAAATTAAGCGAAAGTTCCAAGACACATCGTTAGACCATGCATCACTAACCCCGTGGGCGGGGCGTTGGAGCCATTAGTTACTCCTCAAAGAAAATATTACAGACTCTCAAGGATATGTGGGAGGAGCCGAGGTGAAAATTCCATTGCATGTACAAATGAGGGGGTATTTATAGCCAAGGGTGAAACTAACCCTTATGGTTGTTCAACTACCCTCATGATTGTTTGACTTCCATGACCTTTTGACTTTACATGACTCTTCATACGACAAGTGGGTCTCTTGGACTTCCATGTTACATTACATTGATTGACAATATGGCCCACAATAGAGATGTGGTCGACATGACTCATGACAAGAATTGACATGGCAGTGCTAGTACATTCGTGCTACTATTGGTGTGCATTTCGAGCTGTAGTGTTGATGGGTGAGGGATGTCCTCATGGTGTGTCACAACTTCACCTCTGCATGGCAAAGTGCGTGAAGTCTTCGATGGTCGTTGGGTTCGCTTGATGTTTCATTCGCATGTTGCTCCTTGCTTGTATGTTGGTATGCTTGACAAGTTCGTCCATTCACAAAAAGTGCATGTTCGTCCTTTCGTTCGTCCATGAACACATCTTGCATGTTCTCTCGTCCATCCATCTATGAACACATCCTTGCATGATCATCCATTTGCGAGCACATCTACTTGAATGCATCGTTTTCTCGTCCATTGGTGAACATGTCCTTCTACATGTACTCCCTTTGTTCACCCAATCCATCATCGCGCCATGTTTGTTTGTGTACCTGTATCTACGGTCACTCATGATGAGATGACCTCAAATCTATAAACCTCCTAGTCTACCATGATGCATGATCGTTTCAGATGCAAATGACTCGGAGAGGAGACAAGGTTGCGAGTTGCGAGCTGGGATGAAGGCTCTGGGCACTACTGGTGAAAACTACGCAGAAGTCACTGGTGATGGAGATGAGTAATCCAGATTGATATTGATTTTTTGTGAGGTCTAGCTCAACTGGAAGATAAAAATGTGCAGTTTTTGAGAGGAGCAGCTCGGGTTGTGGGAAGGCTCGACAAACAAAATTTGCACAAGTTTTGGAAGGAGGAGGCAGTGGGATCTTGGCAGCCAAAACTACGCAATTCCTGGAGGGAACTGGCAGTCAGCTACTGGGACATTGGTAGCAAAAACTACATAATTCCTTAGGGGAACTTGCAGTCAGCTGCTCTATTGCTATTTCTGAGGGTAATCCACATTGGTACAATGATAGAAAGGGACCCACCACAATAACGGAACGACCTGAATAATCAACTCGTTTGATTTGTACAGATCCTTCAATTTACTAACTCGATTGAATCCATTCGTTCGTGAAAAGAGATATCTTACTTTGAAACCCATTTCTTACATATTTTCTTTCCCACTCCACACTTTACTTTTATTTGAAACGCAATACCTGCGCTCGCTCATAGCGATGCGATAAATTTGCTTCTGCATCCTCTTACCCCTGATTTGACTCGTTGGTGTCAATTAGGTGGTCTATGGACCTTCGTTGCTCTTCACGGTGCTTTCGGTCTAATAGGTTTCATGTTACGTCAATTTGCTTGGCAGCAAAAAATGTGCAATTCCTGGAGAGAAATAGTAGTCAACTATTGGATCTTGGCAGCAAAAACTACGCAATTCCTAAGCAGAACTGGTAATCAGCTGCCAGGAGCTGTTGGTGGGAAAAACTACGCTGATGCTAGGAGGTTATCCTGTTGATCACCTCTACATAGTTTCTACGCTGAGTAAAATGTTGGGCAGCAGAGGGCTTTCTCATGAAAACTGTGCAATTTTCTAGGTGAGCAGCCAGTCGACTGAATGGAGGGTTGGTTGGAAAAACTATGCAATTTTCTAAGGGAGACAAGGACAAGCACTGGGTGTATGTCCAAGTTCTCTGTGCCTTTTTCTCAATCAGTAAAGCGGGCAATTTCTACAACCTCTGCGCAATTTTTTAGGGGAGTCAGTCCTGGGGTGACTGTCGAATCAAACTCTTTGGTTCACTAGCATGAAGGTTTATTGATCTTCTTGCAGGCAAAGCAACTTGAAATGGATTTCTTGGTTCTTCTACGCTATTCTGGGTGACAGTCGATCAAGTCATTAGTGAGGTGAAGGTTTGGTTGTTAGAGGGGAATCCGGTCATCAAAAGTTTAGCAAAATGACTAAGTGTGTGATCGAGTGAAAAGGTGCATATATGATCTTGAAAACACACACTTACATGACTTGATGATGAGATGACTCAAACCATCCAAACACATATGCCCAACATGACTAACTGATGGTGTGAGAGACAATTGCAATGACTTTGATTGATCGTTGGATGACCACGATGACACTTGCGCGACAGTGTATATGACTCCTTGTGTGAGTGCGACGAATGTTTATATGGCAAATGCAACATGTACACATGAAGCAAATGTGGAGGTTTGCCGTTAGACCAAAACTCGCAGGTGTTGGTAAACGTTACAAATCAGTAACTAAGATCCCCAGGGTGGAAATTACGGATTCCATAGAGGTGCAGTGATTCTTCCAACACCCCCCCTCAAACGCAACTCGAGGGAATCGAACCTGGGTCCAAGCTCCAATATCATGTGGAGGTTTTCCGTTACACCAAAACCCGCAGGTGTTGGTAAATGTTACAAACTAGTAACTAAGATCCCCAGGGTGGAAATTACGAATTCCATAGAGGTGCGGAGATTCTTCCAACAGCAAAGACCTTTTTTATGACCATAACATGGTCACAAGCATGACATTGACATCAAAATGCAAAATTTATTGGTGGAATGATCAAACAAGTTGGCTGTGAAGACTCAAACGATCTCACGGAGGGAACCCGTGTGCGTGCATTGATCAAGTAAAACTCTCAAATGAGGCTCCAAAATTGGATGCAAACCAAAATTTTGGAGGGTGTTGCAACCGCTACAACACAACCATAATCAACGGGGACATCATGCTCAACCATGATTATCCATAGACACCACACGCATTAGGTTTATTAATAATAAGGTTTAATAAGCTTAATTAATAAGATTTAATAATAATAAGGTTATATTAATAAAATTAAGGTTCTTTAATAACATTCATATTAATATTAACAACATTAATGTAGTTATTAATAATGTTAATAATATTTATGTTATGGTTTAGTAATTATTTATTAATAATGTTTAAGGTTTATTAATAATATTTAACATTTATTAGTATATTAATGAGGTTTTTAAATAATTGTATGGTATTATTTAAATTGTAATAGCCTTATAATAGTGCATTAATAAGTATGCCTCAATCCATTAATTTAGACATTAACACATTAATAATATATTTATCTACAAATAACAAGAGATTAATAATATTTTTCCTACACATTAAGATATTAAGCTATACATTAATATATTAATATATACATTAACTCATGTCAATCACCTGGTTAACCATAGTCAACATTGACATAGAAATTAATATAGTCATTACACTTTATAATAACTTTAATTTCAATAACTTTATATAATAAATTAATATAGGTTTAACATTATTTAATATTTAAGTTTTTTCAATATTTAATTTTTAATATAACTTTAATAATTTTTCCCAACAATGCAACTATATTCACCATAGTGAAACCACTTCAATAATGGTCAACCATGATCACGATGGCTAACACGTTCAACAGTTGTGAACATCGTCAACTATATTCATTTATAGTTAAAGCATTGACAACCATGCTCAACAATGTTCACCAATAGTTTGAGCAACAATATGTGACTTAATGGAAGTTTCTATTATTTGTAATTTATTTTCCTTAATTTATCTTTTGATGTTTAATTGAACTTTTTATTGTTGTGTGATTGGTTTGATCGATTTTTTATTGATATAAGGGTTAGAGTTAAGTTTAAAAGACTTGTTTTGAGTAAAGAAGCCCTGTGTTTGTCTTTTTGTCTTGTTTATTAAAGAAATATATGGCATTAGGATTAATATATGGCTTCAATTATTATGTGGGAATTTAATGTGTTTATTTGAAGCCAAGGAATTGGAGAAGTATATAGCTTTAGAGAATCGATGTGTAAAAAAACAAAAGAATTTGATGTAAGAATTCGTGATTTTGGGATAGTTATTAATAATTTATATTACATAGAATATGACTGAGTTGTTTGAATGTGTCAAGACCCAGATTGAGAAAAATAACCTCTGCAGTTCAACATTGTACACTTTTGGGAGTACCTCTCCAACTAGTTGCCCCTTGGGAGGTAATAAGAACTTTGTGATAAAAAATGATATAGCCATACAAAGATATTTGCAAGAGTTTATAATAATAAACCTCAAAAAACATGGAAAATGAGTATATTATAGTTTAAATTATTATTTTTTCTTATTATTATATATGATTGCATACATTACGAAGTATTATCCTAAATTTTACATTGTTTTCTAATTTTGTGAAAGATTTATCAAGACTTTACATTTTTTTATAATTTATTGAAAAATTCACTAAGATTTATAATTCACCGAAAGATTCACCAAAAAACCATACATGCATACTATATTATTGATAAAATAGCCTATACATTTTCGTATGCACCATAGGGATTCACCCATTTATTATACATATAAAATTTAGGGGTCTCTTAAAATTTTCCCTGGACATATATGTGGTGTTAGATACTACTTTACTAATCTCAGAGATGATTTACTTTTTCGTGAGGTGGTACTTGGATATGACACCATGACCATGGAAATTGGGCATGAGATTTTTCCTTTTGAGAGGGAGTCTCAGTCACCTATGACAGTGAGGGATGTTTTTCTATCTCCCTAGGTTGAAGAAGAACTTGATATCAGCTTTTGCCATAGAGGATAGGGTATTTTAGGTGTTGTTCACATGTGGATAGGTACTTATCTACCCTATGGGGTCCTACATGACTTTGACCAAAGTGATTGGGATCAAACAGGGGAAACTATATACGCTCATGTTTCATCCCAACCATGCCTTGATTCATACCAGAAACAATAGTAGAGATATATGTTAGCTATGGCATAGGAGGATGGCTCATTTATATCATGGAGCTCTCAGGATTCTAGGGGATATTGTCACACGATTGTCTAAGTTTGGTGTGGAGCATGAGGATGTGCACTTGGGAAGTAACCCAAGATTGTCTTTCCAACAAGTGATAGCAATTCAATAGGTATACTTGATTTGGTTCATTCTGATGTATATTGTTTGATTTATTCAGTATCTCTTAGTGGTTATAAGTATTATTTTATACTCATATATGACTTCTACAAGAAGACCTGGATCTACTTCATGAATACCAGGGTTGAGGTATTCAAGAATTTCCAAGAGTTCAAAGCTCTTGTGGGGAACCAGATATGAAGATTCCAGTGTTGAGGTAAGATAATGGGGGTGATTATAGCTTAATTTTATTCAAGGAGTTCTATGAGAAGGACTTCATTAATAGATAGTTGACAATTCCTTACAACTCACAACAGAATGGATTTTCTAAAAGGAAGAACAAGGCCATTATGGGAACAAATAGAGCTATGTTGCGTGGTTAGAGTTTACCATTATTTCTTTGGGTTGAGGCTTGTAGCACCAAAGTATATGTTTATAATAAGAGTCCTCATTGTGCATTGGGGAGGAAAATTCATGAGGAGGATTTCTCTAGGAAGAAGCCTTAGGTTGGGAACTTTCGGATCATTGGGTTCCTAGCACGGTCACATGTCCCTTTATAAACTAGGAAGAAGCTAGAACCCACTTCAAAAAAGGGTATTCGTGTTTTTTATAGAGAGACATAATAGACTTATTGTATATGCATCCCTTCCTTGAGGAAGGTTGTTTTGAGGGGGGATGTGATATTTGAGGAGGATAGAGTCTTTTGGAGATCTTTAGAGGGAAAGAGGCAAGGACCTTAGGTACAAGTTCCTTAAACCACAAGGCCATAGAGTTTACGAGGTATGAATTCATCTAACAATGGTTATACACCAACTTCAATTGTCAGTAGATTCCATATTGTCAGTTCACAGGGTATTGGCACACCTAGTTCAACATCACAGTGCACTCGTGGACAATCTTCAAGTACAAAATATTCCTCTACACCTTTGGTAAATGAGGAGGAAGAGCATGATTATGCCATTCCACTGAGGAAAAAATTCAAGAGGTTGAAAGATCTCTTGAAAGAAACTAAGGAGTTAGTGGGGAGTCCCAGGATCACTGTCAGGGAGAGTAAAACACTAGAGAGGTTCTAAAGTTAATTTGTTATGGTGAGAAACATCCAAGAAAAAAATCCTTATTCATATGAGGAGGCAGGAAACTAGCAAGTTTGGACACATGCCATGGCGGAAAAGTATGCTTCTATCATGAAGAATAATGTTTGGGAGGTGGTACCAAGACTGGAGGGGAAGTCATTTTTCACTTCTAGGTGGTTATATAAGATCAACTTGTATGTTGTGAATGGCAGCATATAGAAGTACAAAACACGATTTTGTGTGAGAGGCTTTTCATAGGTGGAGAGAGTTGATTATAATGAGATCTTCGCACTTGTTACTCGATACACTTCAATCAAAGCAATGATCTCCATTACAGCAAAGATGAGGTGGAAGATCCACTATATGGTTTTGAAGACCAAATTTTTTGATGGACTTCTATAGTAGATGTACATTGAGTAGCCACATGGATTTTGGATTCATGGGAGAGAGTATCATGTGTGCCAATTGAAAAAGGAATTATATAGACTGAAGTAAGCTCCACAAGCTTGGTATTCACAAACAGATACTTACTTGTAGCATCTTGGTTTCGAAAAGCGTGGGGAAAATCCAAACATGTATTACATTTGTATTGAAGGATAACCCCTCATTCTTGTATTGGATGTAGATGACTTGTTCAAGCCAAGAGAGAGAGACTCATAGTTTCTTGCAAGAAGGTTCTTTCTTTAGAATATGAGATGGACATTGGACTAATGTGTTATTTTCTAGAGATTGAGGTGTGGTAGGAGGATGGGCATATCTTTCAGGGACAAGGCAAGTATGCAATTGATATTTGGAGGATATTTGAGATGGAGGACTACAGGCCTATGGATACACTTATGATCACCATCTTCCAAAAGCTTAGGGATTCTGAGGGAGAGTTGGTGGACCCCACTTTATATCATCGGCTCATTGGGTTGCTGATGTATTTATACAACACTAGACCAAACTTGTGTTTCTTTTATACTTTTTTTTGTTGTTGTTGACACTCTCATTTAGTATCAACTAGAACCTAGGAAAGTGCATTGGATTATAACAAAACATGTGCTAAGATATTTGTAGGGGAGAGTGGACTATGGACTGGATTATGTGCGAGCGCATGGAATCTGCCTAGTTGGATATACAAATTTAGATTGGGCAAGTATTATAGTGGGTCAGAAGAGAAATTTTGGATGTTTCTTCATTTTGGGCTCGACAATTGTGTCATGGCTTAGACAAAAACAACAGTCAGCAGCACTGAGTTCTGCAAAGGAAAAATTCATGGAAGTTAGTTAGGAAAGTTGTGAGGCCATATGGCTTTGCAAATTTTTGGTGATTTTGTTTAGACAATGGTAGGAGCCCACTACAATATATTGTAATAATCATAGTTGGATCAAACTCTGAAATAATCCAATATTTCATGATTGTTCCATCAAAGATCATGTCCAAAGAGGAGCAGTGAAGTTGATATACATTTTTACTCATGAGCAAGTTGTGAACATTCTCACAAAGTCCCTTATGAAGGGAAATTTGTATTTTTGAAGTACAAAATGGGAGTGATAAAGAACATTGTCTTATCTAAAAGGGAGTATTAGAAGTTAACTACGAAAAATGTTTTCCACATAGGCTTGAAGCTAGCATGTGGTAAATTTTCCTTAAGTGACTTGGCATTTAAAGTTAATGAGAAAAATGCACTTTATTTAAGTCAATGAGAGACGAAAACACAACCATTGGATCAGGAGGGTCCAAGATTAAATCTCATCATTTGATCTTGTACGCTAGGTGGAAGGCCAAAGCACACCTTCTCTTAGCTTTATAGTGTGAGAAATCCTAAGGAGAAGCTCCATTCTAAATGTTGAGTGAGAGACTCATGAGAAGGGAGAAAGCTTGAGTTGAAGGAAGCAGGATGATTTGTTAAGTATAGTACTCAAGTGGCATGAATTTCTAAACAAGTGTGTTGGCATAAATCCCAAGGTAATGTGAGACTAATTGTACATTGTACAACAGAGAAAAAGTAGTCCATACAATAATCAAGAGGCACAAAAATCAATGCAAAGAAGGGGCACGAATTTCTAAGGGAGTTCTAAATTGTAGAAAAATTGTTTTCACACTCTCCAAGGCAATTTAGGTTTTGAATTTGTTGTTGTACAGTCCATACATATTGTAGAATTTGAACAACAGAGAGCACACAATTCGAGGCAAGTCATACCATTGATTTGATAGTTGTTTTATGACTAAAAAATCAAGATAAAATTGTAATTTCATTGCTAGGATAATTTTGTTATGTAAACATTAATTCTTGAAGCTTAATAATAAAATATTCCCTCTCCCAAACTAGTTTTCCGTTTGTGGTTTATCCAGGGACTTTTGTCGCAAAAAAGATTGAGTTCAATTTCATGGTTTGTTGACTTATTTACTGATTTATAAGTTCAAAATTTGTCATATGTGTTGTTGTTCATAAAAATTAGAATTGAATTGTTGAGTGAATGCTATTTTCTGAGAGTCATTTTTACTGGAATTGCAACCGGAGTATTGAAAAAGTGTTTGACGAAAGCTCTACAAAAGGAATTTGAATTGTAGGGAATTTTCTAGGTGCCTCTTCTTACAATTAGAAATTTAAACAAATTTTAATGAAGACAATTTCATATTAAAATTATATGCAATATCATGATAAGTTAATAATAAAATAAGATTTCTTTTCTAGGGTTTAATTTATACTTACATTTATTCAACATGAGAGTGGCATGCAAGAATTTTTAACCAATCCATTCATTCTAACAAGAAGAAATATATGTAATTTATTTAAATTAAGCAGGTATCTTTCATGAAGCTCAAGAATGAGTTATTCATAAATTTACCAACAAATTTAATAGGTAAAATACTTTAGTTCTTGTCCTTTAATTTCAAATCTATCTAGTGAACCATTTAAGTGAAGGTACTAGCAAATAATAAAATTTAACAAACATTCATAAAAAATATTTTCTTAAATAACCTTTTTTTTGTGAAAAGATAAATATATTGCAAAATTCTAAAACAAATTGATAATAAAATTTAACAAACATTCATAAAAAATATTTTCTTAAATAACCTTTTTTTGTAAAAAGATAATAATATTGCAAAATTCTCAAACACATTGCTCAATCAGATGTTCAAATGATAAGAATCAAGCCCATGAAATATGATTATTATTAACAATATTTTTAAAATCATAAACTCACATTTACATACATTATAGAGGTGCCAAAAAAGAATACCCATTTTTTCACATACACATCATATAACAAAGTAGTAAAGATACTTTGTAATTGGTATCACTTAGTCAAGTGCTCTACAAACGAAATTTCTTTAGAGACACTAAAAAAATGCCAAAAACAACACCCATATTGCACACACACACATCACACACCATTGAATGGTAAAATTGGATGAATATGAAACTAATGAATTAATTTAACCTATAAAACACATGGGCATGCCCAACCATTGCATTGCATGTTGCTTGTGTTCTCATGTCTCTAGGGACAAGGGAATGAACTTGACCAATGGAAAATAATAAGGTGGTTGTAAGTTTATTTTGGTGGGAGAAAGAAAAAAAACTTAATCATGCAATATTTTCTGGGTTGTCAATTTATTTTAGTGAGAAAATAAAAATCTTCTGGAAGTTATATACATACACCTATGTGCACAAATAAAACCTCATGAGGAAACCGAAGAGATGTTTCTCCAAATATGTGCCATCCCTAATAAACTACACACACAAGGGAAAACCTCACAAGGAAACCAAAGAGATGTTACCCAAATTTGTGGAACCCTTGGTAAACCTATCAACATACATTAGTACACCTAAACTAAAGGGACTCGAGTAGAGAACTTATTGCAACAAGGAATCCAAATGCATAGCAACATTTATAACAACTAGATAAGCTAACCATTTGAAATCAAATGTTTGAAACATTTCTCATCCTACCTTTAAACATTTGAGCAAGAGTTGGATTGTTGGTACCTTACTACCCTCAGTTAGCCAAAATTGGACCTAGGTAGTGATGACAAATTCTCCTATTAAGCACCCACGAGGCATATATTAGATGGTAACAAGGTGTATTGTTAAGGCGCTCCTTGTGTTGAGGTCCTAGTTCAAAACTTTGAGGGCACAAATCCAACCATGTTAAGGGTTGGTGTGGCCTGGGCTAGGTGCAATCTCAGGGTCATTTTGATGGCTTAGATGCTCATGGGTCACAACTTCTTAATCATAAACTCGTCTTGCAATTATTATTCTCCCATAAAATACTTAAACTAGACCTAACCAACCTTTTAGAAATTATATATAGTTGTCGCTTTTCGCATCCCCTTTCTTTGACCACCTAAAACAAAAATATGAGTTTCCTTCTTTAAAACTCCTCCCTTAAACATATAAATATGATGCAACTTTCATTTAAACACATAAATATTACACTTATTCAAGTGTACATTAATGGTCATATATGTAGAATTCAATAAAACAATATAGAAAAATTGCATTTTGTTTCCTTCCCAAGAATATAATTGACTTCTGATAAATTGTTAGAAACTAAAACATTGATTCTTGTAATATGCATAGGAAATATAAGAAATATTGTAACAAAGCTAGCAAAACCATAGATGTTGTGTTGGTTGTGGAGCCTGATTATCTTCTATATTCAAAAGCACTGCCACATTGGACCCCAATTCAAAATGGGGGCGGCAACACCGCCCGTAAAATATTCGCTGCAAGGGGGGTCCAGGGGGGGTGGCAGTGACTTTTGGGAGCCCCCACCTGGCGGGGGGTTTTGGGGGCAGCGCCCCCGAAGCTAAAAACAGCTGTAAAATTGCCTTGTAAAAGTATAGTAATTTCTAGTCAATCTGGGCCATTCATTAGGCGGATGATCTGACGGTAGAACTTATGTTTAGTTTAGCGTTTTTTGCCCTAGAAGGCAACCCCTCTCTTTGTATGAGGGCATTGTATTTGAGGCTGTGAAATAGATGTGTATTCTGTGAGCGAGAATAGAGAGGTGAGACTGTGAGATAAAACAGAGGATATTACAGCGGATTTGCTGTAGGTTGTGTCTCTTCATTTTGCTGGATAATAGAAATGAAGTGTTAGCTCTGCTACAAAACGAGGATTCCACATGGTCGGAGACAGGCTTGGTTTGCTTGGTTGTGCCCAAAAGGATCCATGCATGCTGTTCAATTTCTCAAATGATGGCTAAAATCCTTACACCGATCAAAACAATGGCAAAAGGAAAGTCCTTTGGATGGCAAAATTACACTACCGGGAGGTACAAATACTTTAAAATCAAGAAAAACTCTAATTATAGGCATAACAGTTCAATTCATATCGGCGGGTCGGTGGTATCGGCAGTGGCATTGTGATTGCGGTCTAGCGATTTGATCAGGGCCGTTAATCACGTGCACAGATAAATGGCTCATATCACGTTGGCATTTCGCTATCGGAGTTGCCAAAGAGGACAGGGCATTCACATATGTTATGTTCCGATCCGATGGGCCGGACCCGATGGCCATACAACGCTGTACTTTATATTATTTCGGGTCCGCGGCGATCGCCAATATCGCATTGGCACTTTCAAAGGGGGCAAGGCCTTTTCCTTAAGTCATGTTGCGATCCGATAAGCCGGACCCGATGGCGTTATAAGTTGTTTTCTATAAAATATCGGGTCCGCAGCGATTGGGGCAGAGGACCTCGCCGATATGCGATCGCCGATATCGCATCAGGTGCTTTCAAAGTGGGCAGGGCCTTTACCATGGTTATGTTCCGACCCGATAAGCCGGACCCGATGGCGTTATAAGTGGTTTTTGATAAATTATCAGGTCCGCGGTGTTTTCGCTATTGGAAATTTCAAAGTGGCGAGGCTTTAACCGATGTTATATGGCGATCCGACAGGCCGGACCCGATAACAATACAGCGCTCCAATTCATAATATTTCGAGTCCGCGCCCATCACGTTTTCAATATATTTCGTGTATTTTCTTCGTATAAAGAAAATACAAAAGGAGGGTCTGTTTAAACATGCATTGCGAGCCAAGGGCGGACCCGATAGTAAATAAAGCTATGCCTGAACCATTTAAAGGTAAAAATTAAAGCACTGATGGGCGGGAATGAATAGTGTGGCAGTGTTTCACTGTTTTAATGCCAGATAGCCATGATTGAGCCGTTTCAATGATTCAGCAGCCGCATTCAACTAACAGAGTGGCCGAAGATTGAAAAGGACAGCCTCGAGCAGATCACTGCATTTATTAGTTATGGGGTGCCTTTCAGTTAATGCTCCAGCTGCCGCAGAAGGACAACAGAATATCGGAGATCAATTTTGTTTACTGACACAATCACGCTATAGCAGAAACCTATGCCAAGCAGTCAGAGCGGTTGGTGATCCATTATGGGCTCCTCCGCGCATGTGTAGCAGAGATATTTTATATTGTAACACTATATATACTCAGAACTCAGATGTAACAAAGGGATGAGTGTTTTGATAAATGAGAACTATTGTAGCCTTTTAACTTCTGGAGACTGTTAATACTATGAGACCTGCAGCTTCTGGTCTTGATTTCCATTAATACAAGCTTCTTTTGCTGTCACCTGCTCGCTTTCCACTTCTTTTTCCTGTTCTAGGTTGTGCCTGCTTGCATTTATTTGATGTGCTGTGAATGTTTGATATCAGAGGGGCTGTCATCCCACCTCTATGTTAAAATTTAGTGGTTCATTGAAAATTGTTTGCAGGTTGTTGTTGTTCTAATGACAGAGAGCTGTCATCCTCACTGTCCATTGAATAATAGTATTGCAGATCCTCTAACTGGTTGCAGCTGGCCATCACAAAGCTCTGTGTATCTGCTGGTGCAATCAGTTTTCTCCATTGTCACTTTTACCCTAAACCGTGAGTAGTTGGTGGTTGAAAGCCTTGTAGTTTGGGGGTCTTCACCCATGTCTGGGGTAAATCATAGTAGGAGTGGTTATTTGGCTTAAAGGTGCTGCATATCTTCCATTGATCCAGCATTTTATCCAACAAAATTGTTAAAAATTATATGTTACCAAGCATCTCTGATTTACAACCTCAGAGAGTTTCTTGGAGTGATAACATAAATGGCGTCGTTGCCGGGGAGAGGAGAATCGAAGCTCAGCTTCCCTAGGAGACGACACAGCTTCAAGCTTTAATGACAGACAAGGCTTGAACACAGATTTTGGTTGTAATCATCTGTCTGGCGACTACACTGGAGGAAGGCCATCCTTTGGCGACTCCACATTGAAGTTCTGGCGCAGTTCGTGAAGCTTGCTCGGAGAAATCTTCAGAAATCACTAGCTGGCCAGTGCCTGAACCTGAGAAGATCATTAATCGAAGAAAATATTGTAGAAGGAGCATCAGGGTCAAGTAAGCCTTAAAGAAGTTTATGTATCTTTGTTGATTGAAGTATTTCCTTCAGAGATTCATTCAGCTCCTTCCCCCATTCATTTCCCTTTTGGACCTCAGTTGAAAGAAGCATCCATGTTGTCTATCGTTTTCCTCTGTCTCTCCTATCCTCTTTATTGATTCATATCACTCAGTTTACCAGTATCTTTTTACCTTACCTCGGTCATGGCAGGCCAGCAAGCCCTTTCAAAGATAGAACGAATAGTTGCTGCTAGGTATGCACCTTTGGTCTTGCCTACCCCTTTGAATGCCATGCCTGTAGGAGATTATATGGAATATATCCCTAAGTTTACTAGTGCAGAAGGAGTATCAGCTGAAGAGCACCTCGAATCTTTTTATTGTTACGCCGATAATCTTCATATCAATGAAGAGGATGTTTGGATGAGGGTTTTTGTTCAAAGCCTAAATGGGGAGGCTAGAAAATGGTTTAGAGATTTACCCCCTAGGTCCATTGCAGACATTGATGCTTTAGATGATGTATTTTTAAAGCACTGGGGAAATAATAAAGATTTGCTCTTCTATCATGATGAATTTGGGAACTTGCAGAGAGAAGATGGTGAGCTGCTGTTTGATTTCAATATCAGATTTAATCATTTGTACAGCAGAATGCCAGCAGAAATAAAACCTACCCCTACTACTGCCATGCTCACATATGCCAATGCCTTCGATTCTCATTTCTGCCTGTTGTTAAGAGAAAGGAGATGTGCTTCTCTAGCTGATATGCAAGATATAGCTTTTGAAGTTGAATCAAACATTCTAGCTGCAGAGAGACTTGAAGGAGATGCTGAGAGCAGAAGTTAGGGAGGTGAATCCTCATCATCCTCAGGGCCTGAGATTGATAAATTAGCTAGGATGATCGAGCTTTTGACCTCTGAAGTTTCCAAATTAAAAGCTGAGCATCATTCTAAGGAAGCAGCAGCTCCTTGTTCCATTTCTCTTCCAGCTCCAAATCTAGATAAAGGAGCACAGGAGCAATTGCAGATTTTGTAGAGAAAGAGAGTTACAAATGAAGGTGAAGGGGTAAGGCCCCTTTTATTGAATGTAGCCATGAAAGAGGAGTTGTTTGAAGAGGAGGAAGTCCATGTTTTGGAAGGTCCTCCTTTCCTGACAAGGGCTGCTTATGAAAAAGCAATGTCCAAGGGCATTGCTCAGAAATTTGTTGTAGCTACAGAAAAACAAGCTGATCAGTAGCAGCAGATGGCAGCAGGTCCCTTCCTCCATGAATCTGAGCCCGAAGCTAGCTCATCTTCACATAGCTATGTAGATCTGGAAATTGTCCAGCCTGTTTTTGTTCCCGGCCCAGTGATAAAGAAGGGAGAAGAATGCTCCCCATCATCTTTTTTTTTCTTGTTTGCTCAAGAGGAAAGCCCTCATTGTTGCCCCTTGAACACTGAGGCAGAACATGATTCAGTGCTCAAGACTGAGATTGATCACCTCAGTTTAGATATTTTGATACCTGCTCAGATGGCCTCCACACAAACTGAAAGGGCAGCTTGTCAGATGATAGAGGAAGAAGATGCGCAGTCATGGGTTTCCTCCTTGGAGGAGGATTGTTCAAAGGAAGATTCAGGAGCAGAAATTATCTCTGTGTCATCTGCACAAAAAAATAATGAGGCATCGTTCATATTTATTTTGCAGGCCACAGAAGATAAAAATAGATACACAGCATGCATGGTTAGCCAGCAGGTGTACAAATGCTCCTCTAAAGAACATCCAAGGAGAAAAATACGCAGAGGGGAAATGAGATTTGATCCCTGTCTACCTGATGAGCTTAAATGTCCTAAGTTGTTTGAGGTAGAGGATCAAATCAATCCAGTCCTGCTGATCTATGATGAACCGGGCTGAGAGCAGGAGAAACAATTTTGGTTGCCCTGCAAATGGGCAAATTTTGAAGTTTATGTTTTCTAGCTTTAATGTTTGTAATTAGTTTCTTTTACAATTTCCAGTTGTATGCTTAGTTGACTCCATGCCCAATGGACACTAGGAAAGTGGTTTTTAAAGCTGATTTTGTATAAAGGCATTGATCTGCAGTTCTTGAGACCTCACAGGGAGGATCTCATCCCCAAAAGGAGCCAGTGTTAGCGTTGCTACAAAACAAGGATTCCATATGGCCGGAGATAGGCTTGGTTTGCTTGGTTGTGCCCAAAAGGATACATGCATGCTGTTCAATTTCTCAAATGATGGCTAAAAGCCTTACACCGATCAAAACAATGGCAAAAGGAAAGTCCTTTGGATGGCAGAATTACACTACCGGGAGGCACAAATACTTTAAAATAAGAAAAACTCTATTATAGTTCAATTCATATTGGCGGGTCGGCAGCATCGGCAGTGGCAATGGAGATCAACGATTTGATCAGGGCCGTTAATCGCGTGCACAGATCAACAACTCGCATCACGTCGGCATTTCGCTATCGGAGCTGCCAAAGAGTATAGGGCCTTCACATATGTTATGCGCCGATGCGATGGGCCGGACCCGATGGCCCTTCAACACTCCATTTTATAAAATATCAGGTCCGCAATGATTGGGGCACAAGACTTTGCCGACAAGCGATCGCCGATGGGCCGGACCCGATGGTGGTGTCAATTCCTTTGCATAAAATATCGAGTCCGCAGGAATATCGGCGATATCAAAGATCAGGGCTTTTATGTTAAGTGATCGCCGAATGGACCGGACGCAACGGAGTTACGAGTTCTTTTTGATGCATTATCGGGTCCGCAATGCCAAAGGGCTTTAACTTATGCTTTATGGCGATCGCCGATGGGTCGGACCCGATGGCGGTATGGGTTATTTCTCATAATATTTTGAGTCCGTGCCCGGGCCATTTTCAATGAATTTTGGATGTTTTTTATGTATAAAGAAAATACGAAGGGAAGCCTGGGGCAAGCGCCAATTGCGATGGGGTTTCGGATCCGAAAGGGTTCTAAAGGCCAAATATATATATTTTTCAAATCCTCCAAAGCCATTTTTGGTGGTTTTTGTGGCAGTTTTGCATATATTTGTTAACTATTGAAAAAACAAAGGAGGGGCCTGTTTTGATATGAATCACGAGCCAAAGGCGGACCCAATAGTGAATAAACCATGCCTGAGCCTTTAAAGGTCAACGGGGAAGCAGAAATGGGTGGGATTTAGCAGTGTTGCAGCGTCTTCGTTGTTTATGACCCAAACAGACACAATAACAGAAAAAGAATCATTCACAGCTATCATTCGAAAGGGACCGGTGCAGGGATTTCATGAGAACGACAACCACTCCATTACAGGTTCAGGCGGCAAGCCATCCGTGAAGGAACCGTGCAGTTATGTTATATACCAGAAGAAGGATTCGGCGGAGGGACAGCGGCCGGCAAACAAAACCCAGAAAGGGAAGGGGAAGGACCACTACACGCCTCAACCCAAATCAAATGAAATCATGGAGCACTAACAGTCCTGCCAGCGCAGCAGTCATCCTAACAAACATGATTATGAGACATCTTTGGCATGAGAGAGCTCCTAGGCCACCCTAAGCATCTGAATATGGTTATTCCTCTGTTAGAAAAGGAAAACCTCCGAGCCATGACTGCCTATTGAGGGAATCAAACGGTTATGGGACATATCAGACAAGTCTAAGACTCCGAGCCTTCTAGAGAGCTCAGGAGCATTGTAAAGGGCCTATAAAAGGCAGAAAACTAAATGTAACAGGGGTTCAACTTTTGGGAGACTATTCCTTCCCTGTTTTCTCAAGCTTCTCATCTGTAGTCTTTAGTAATACAAGCTTCTTTTGCTGCTACATGTTTAATGTCCATTTCTCTTCTGTTCTATGCTTGCAACCTGAACAGTTTGTTCAGGTTTTCTATGTGTTTAAGGCCAGATAACTGTCATCTTATCTCTTCTTTGATATACTAGATTTTCAAGCTTCTTTGCTGCCTATGGCTAGCCATTTATATGTGTGATTATATGTGCATCTGCCAGTATAGTCAGTGAGTTCTTTTACTGCTTGTAGCTAGCCATTCATATAGGTCCATGTATCCTATCTGCCGGCATAGTCAGTGTTCTCCATCTATCCATTAATCTACAAACTATTGAGCATTAGCAGTCTAAAGCCTTGTGTTGTTGGGGGTATTCATGCATGTCTTGAGTGTGAATAGAGCTGGAATGGTTATCCGACTTGATCCAAACCATCTTTCATTTCCATAGTTCAGAGAAAAATATTGAAAATTATATGTTACCAGGCATCTCTAATTTACAACCTCGGAGAGTTTCCTGGAGTGATAACAGGAAGGACTAGCTGTTCAGGGTAGACGTAGCCCAAACTGGGTGAATCACGTATATCTGTGTCTCTCTTGTTGTGTGTGTTTTCTGTGTTTATATTTCTGCAATATTTTATATGTTCCATTGCTCCGTAATATATAATATTCTAACATGCTGGTGGCAGCCATCGATCAAATTCTGAACTAAGTGAATTATAAAGATGCAAATGTGGAGCATCACTATATATGGCTTGGCCTTGTAATAAAAAAATATCCATTAGATGCCCAGGTTAACAACTCATCTACAAACAACAAAAGAAATATTCATTCACATCTCATATAAATATGTTAGGGTCCCACCCTAACCCCCTTATTTATGTAATGGGATCGAGTCATAGTCAAGAGTCAATAAAGCCCATCTTAATAATTGTAAGTGGTTAACCCGCAATTAATGACGGGACCACAGTTACTTGCAAATGGGTCGTAGTATTAGATAGATGGTATTAATAAAACCCATGGTATTGGTCCATGGTATTGCACGTATGAGTCATATATAAAGGATAGAGACTCCCTACGATGAGCATCGTGTCTTATTTTGAATCAAGCTCTGCTCTATTGGAGGTTTGCCCCTTGAAGAGGCGAGTGAACATTGCTTTTTGAATAATAAAATATTTGCTGATTGTCTCTCACTATTCTCTGTTCTGGGTATCTTTCTTCGCATATTATTTATTTGGGTATATTTTGCAGGTTAAGAGCATAACAAGTGGTATCAGAGCACTTTCCATGGCTGGTGGGATCTCCATTTCTTAGCAAAAAGAAAAAAATTGGCTAGAGACATGTTCCGGCGTCTTTAAACCACGGGATCTTTCATTGAGCGCATAAACCTGCAGATTTAGGGAGGCATGCACGCAGGAAATACAAGAGGTGGTCACGTTTGTTGTACTCCCTTGTAACCCCTATGGGTACCCCTTCGAGTAGTAGCGCATTAGACAGAACCACGCACGGATTGTCTTCCAAGTACCCTCTAGGTATATCGGAAGCCCCCTAGGCTCCCTTGAAACCTCGCCATAGATAAATCGGCGGCCATCTTGCTGCTACAGTTCTGAGAACAGCACTCGAAGAGATTACTCGCCCATACGATAGGGTAGTCGGGTTGCATGGCTAAGGGTATGGTCGATCCTCCTTAGTTAGAGCCCTGAAACATTGGGCCAAGTACTACTGCCAGACCCTTATGTATATTACGATTTGTGGCACCTGACACTCCTCGAGACCATAGTTCCCTTTGCTATCTTGGGATCATGCATCATCTCTTCTAGATCCACTCGTGTAAAGGGGTACAGCAGCAGCAGACATCAGTCCCGTAGTTCTGAGTTAGCAGACCATCCATTTCGATCTATTTGATCCATCAGATCCACAACAGCAGTCCATTCCACCACCCAGAGCTACCCGATCTGCCATTCATATCTCTCAGATCCACCAGATCTAAGTAGTTGTGTGGGGTTCCTATACCAGGGCATAATTTTCGCAAGGCTTTTGGTAGCATTTACATTTTGAGGATTTGGCGACTGCAGTATTCATAAGGAAGGAGTAAAACTCCGTTAGGAGTTTTCAAAAAAAAAGTCTGAGATCTCCCAGGGCACTTATTGGTGATCTATCCCATCAGAATCAAGACGACGAGCTGAGCAAGGTGGTACCATTCAATTCTTATTGAAAATTTTTTGGGCAGTCCCAAATCTTAAGAACATATGAGCGGTGCATGGTAGAAAATAGAGCTCAAGCTATGGCCAATGAGAAGATTGACAAACTTGAACAAGCCTTGCAAACCATCCAAAGTCAACTTGACAGACTATTTCTCCAAATCCTGAAGGGCAAGGAGGAAGCCCATGAGGATGCATATAATGGCAATGGAAACAGTGAGGGTGAGTCTAGCCACTTTCCTCACGTTTGGGGCACCCACCACCAATCCCATCAGCGACCTCCCAAGTTGGATATGCATAAATTTAACGGTTCTCACTTGTCAGCATGGATAGCACAAATGGAGCAGTATTTCGATCTGAATAACATCTTAGACGATGAGACTCAGCTTATGGTGGGGAGCATGTACTTGGACAATGAAAGGTGGCAATGGTGGGAATGGCATCAACGTTGCAATGGACCTTTTCGGGCTTGGACCAACTTCAAAAAAGCTCTTACAAACCGCTTTGACCAGGAATCTTCCTTTTTGGGTCATCTTACTAAGCTCCAACAGACTGGCACAGTGGATGAATATATTACAGCCTTTGAAGCCTTAGCCTTCTGCACTTGGGGTCTCTTAGATGTGTTCTTCACAGAATGTTTTATCAGCGATCTTAAAGAAGCCATAAAAGCCCAAGTCCTAGTGCACCACCTTGCCACATGGACGAAGGCTTGCAAGGTAGCTCGTAACGTGGAACGTGCATTAGCAGCCCAGTACAATCACCCAAATTTCTTCGCTAAAGGTCGCCCCCCACAGGCTCACACCACGACTCAAACACTTAAGGTCCAAAAGGTGTCACCTGCAAAAATGGCCGAAAGAAGAAAGCAAGGATTATGTTACTATTGTGATGAAAAATACTCTCCAGGTCATAAATGCAAGGAGCCCAATTTTTTTCAAATTGATGCCACTGACTACAACTTATCAGAGGAAGATTCACCACTTGAGGAACATGAGACGGTCGAAGAAGACAACCAAAAGGACAATGTCTCTGACGAACCAGTTATTTCGCTGCATGCTTTGGCAGGGATTTCTTCACCTCAAACTCTCAAAATTAGAGGTTTTATTAAACATCTCCCAGTAGTAGTCTTGATTGATAGTGGAAGTACACATAATTTCATCCATCAAAAAGTCACGGAAGCAATGCATTGTTTTGTACGAGCAGTTTCTAACTTCTAAGTCCAAATTGCGGATGGGGGCACAATGAAATGTGAAGGCCACTGTGAAAATGTCAAACTTCAAATGGGGGATTATCAGTTGAAAACCCACATGTTTGCCATACACATGGGAGGGTGTGACATTGTCCTCGGCACTTAATGGCTCCACACTCTTGGGCCAATCACAATGGATTTCCAGGAGTTATATATGAGTTTTAAGAAGAACAAATCCACACATACCCTCCGTGGACTCCAGGCGGGAGCTCCCTCTATCATCAGCTCGCATAGGATGGAAAAATTGCTAAAAAAGGGCCATCATGGAGTTATAGCTCAATTTAATGCCATCCAGGTAGTCGCTACCGAGTCTTTGCCGATTCATCCTGAGATGCAACAGATTTTAAATAACCATCTGTCGGTCTTTGACAAGCCTTGTGAGCTTCCACCCTCGAGAGGGGAACATGATCATAGCATCACCTTGGTTCCAGGGGCCCAACCCCCAAATGTGCGCCCCTACAGATATCCGTTCACCCAAAAGAATGAAATAGAAAAAATAATCAAGGAACTTTTGGAAGCAGGTGTCATTCGTCCCAGCATTAGTCCTTATTCATCACCGGTGGTCATGGTGCTCAAGAAATATTAGGAGTGGCGAACGTGTCCAGACTTCGGGGCCCTCAATAAGTTGAAAGTCAAAGATAAATTTCCCATCCCAGTGGTTGGCGATTTGCTGGATGAACTCAATGGGGCTCAGTTCTTCACTAAGTTAGATCTTCGCTCAGGCTATCACCAAATTTTCATGAAGGAAGTCGACATTCCAAAGACTGCTTTCCGAACTCATGAAGGCCATTATGAGTTCCTGGTTATGCCATTCGGTCTTTGTAATGCCCCATCTACTTTTCAGAGCCTTATGAACCACCTTCTCAAACCATATCTCAGGAAATTTGTACTTGTCTTCTTCGATGACATCCTCATCTATAGTTGCACTTGGGCCGCACATATTCAACATGTAGATCTACTCTTGCAACTGCTCCGCAAGCATAAATTATTTGTTAAGATGTCCAAGTGTTCATTTGGCATGGAATAAGTTGAGTATTTGGGCCACATTGTGGGGCGTGAAGGTGTCAAGGTGGACCCCAAAAAGATCTAGGCAATGCAGGATTGGGCTCAACCTAGGACCTTAAAGAGCCTGAGAGGATTTTTGGGTCTCACGGGCTATTATCGCAAATTTGTCCGCAATTATGGTCGCATCGCAAAGCCCCTCACTCAACTCCTGAAGAAAAATTCATTCTTCTGGAATGAGGATGCACAACAGGCCTTTACAGCTCTCAAAAATTCCATGTGTTCCACTCCCGTCTTAGCACTACCTGATTTCACCAAATCTTTTGTCATTAAATGTGATGCTTCGGGTACGGGTATTGGGGTGGTCTTAATGCAGGAAGGACGACCTTTGGCCTTCACAAGTCAACAACTAAGTGGGAAGAATCTGGGCCAATCTACCTACGAGAAGGAAATGATGGCCATCTTACATGCAGTAGAGACCTGGCGACCTTACTTATTGGGGCGACGTTTCCAAATCCGCACAGACCATCACAGTCTTAAATATTTTTTGGAGCAATGCCTATCCTCCCCACAACAAAATAAATGGCTCGCCAAAATGTTGGGATATGATTATGAGATCATTTACAAGAAAAGGCAAGACAATAGTGTAGTAGATGCATTATCTCGCCAATTTGAGGAGGAAAGTAGCCTGCTAGCAATTTCCCTTCCCATTCCAGAATGGATTGAAGAGGCTTGCAGGGAATGGTTTTCACATCTCAGGCTCTCCCAACTTATTTCTCAATTGCAGGAAGATCCAAATTCCACCAAGGGCTATTCGTGGCAGGATGAGATTCTTCGATACAGGGACAAAGTCGTAATATCACCAACTTCCACCCTCAAAAGTCACATTTTGGCAGAATTGCACTCATCCCCCATTGCAAGACATTTAGGCTTTCAGAAGACGTATTCTCGCACCAGAAGATCATTTTTTTGCACAGGCATGAAAATGGACATCCTTACTTTTGTAGCAGAATGCGATGTCTGTCAATGCCACAAAGGGGAGACCATCAACGCACTAGGCACATTACAACCATTGCCCATCCTGGCATCAATATGGACGGAGGTTTCTATTGATTTCATTACAGGTCTTCCAAAGTCAGGAAACAAGTCAGTCATCATGGTGGTTGTGGACAGACTTTCGAAGTATGATCATTTCTGTGCCCTAACCCACCTATTTACACCGACTTTGGTCGCTCAATCTTTCATGGATCAGATCTTCAAATTGCATGGCATGCCCACTTCTATTGTGTCCGATCGCGACCCAATCTTCACCAGTAATTTTTGGCAGGAACTCTTCAGGCTACAAGGCACTCAACTAAAACTCAGTACTTCCTATCATCCACAAACGAATGGTCAAACTGAAGCAGTCAACAAATGTCTGGAAACCTACCTTAGGTGTTTCAATTCAGAAAAGCAACATCTTTGGGTACAATGGTTACCTCTGGCTGAATGGTGGTACAACACCAACTATCATGCCACCACCAAAATGACTCCCTATGAAGCAGTATATGGTCAACTCCCTCCTTCCCCTACTTCTTATATCAAGGGGTTCTCAAAGGTACAAGCAGTGGATCAACTCCTACAACACCGCGCAACCATGCTCACCCATCTTAAACAGAATCTTCATCAAGCTCAAAACCGCATGAAGCAACAGGTAGACCATCATCGCTCAGAGCACCAATTTCAAGAAGGGGGTCAGGTATTTTTGAGGTTGCAACCATATAACAAACATCACTCAAAGACAAGGGTTTTCAGAAACTATCCCCAAAATTCTATGGCCCATATCAAGTACTTTAGCGCATTGGAGAAGTGGCTTACAAGTTGGCTTTGCCACCTACTACAAAAATCCATCCAGTTTTCCATGTCTCATGCCTCAAGAAAGTCATTGGAAACAATTGTAGAATTCAAACCAGTCTACCTGAATTGGATGAAGAAGGGTCAATCTGGATCCAACCTGAACAAGTCCTAGACACACGAGACAGGCACCTGCGTGGCCGCCTGATTAGGGAAGTCCTCGTCAACTAGAAAGACACCTCTCCGGAAGATGCAACTTGGGAACCAACCACTATTCTTCAGCAGTTTCCGCAGCTTCAACCTTGAGGACAGGGCTAGTCTTAAGGGGGAGGGCATGTTAGGGTCCCACCCTAACCCCCTTATTTATGTAATGGGATCGAGTCATAGTCAAGAGTCAATAAATCCCATATTAATAATTGTAAGTGGTTAACCCGCAATTAATGACGGGACCACAGTTAGTTGCAAATGGGCCGTAGTATTAGATAGATGGTATTAATAAAACCCATGGTATTGATTTGTGGTATTGCATGTATGAGTCATATATAAAGGATAGAGACTCCCTGCGAGGAGCATCGTGTCTTATTTTCAATCGAGCTCTGCTCTATTGGAGGTTGCCCCCTCGAAGAGGCCAATGAAATTTTCTTTCTGAATAATAAAATATTTGCTGATTGTCTCTCACTATTCTCTGTTCTAGGTATCTTTTTTCACATATTCTGTATTTGGGTATCTTTTGCAGGTTAAGAGCATAACAAAATAACTCTTAAATGGATAAAAATAAACTTATAAATTGTATCTCTGCAAAAACATGTAGACAGATCACAACATCTCCTATATCACCAAAAAGGAAAAATGTGTTGCATTTTCCTTCCCCCTCAAAGTCCTTTGCTACATTTTCCTTTTTCTTCAACAAAGGACTATGCTATGCAAAGTGTGAATAAATACATGTCTAGAACAACACCATCTGACTATTAGAAAATCCTAAAAAAGGATTTCTATGAAAATCTTCTACGTAAGACCTCTGTGACTAGAAAGTAAGAACAAACCCTTTCCTGTGTTTTTATGTTTGATAAATATGTGGTTCCCTAATAATACAAACATTATCAACGCCAAATTCAGAGTTGGATAATTCATATCCATAATAAATCATTTTTATTTTTTTGATAATAAATTACAATTGAAACTTCTAATTCTTTCATTAATCAACAGCTATATTAGGAATACAGCAACTTAGTCTCTAGGTTCTCCAAAATTTCAAACCCCACTTAAAATTCCCTTTTCAGGATTTTATCTCTTCTATCAAATCAGTTTTGGAAACTGATTTCTTCAAACAGCTAATAAACTGCTTTATAACAGTTATAAAACTACTTCCTATTTGAGATTATTCAACTTTATTACATATAAAATATTGAAACTCATAACAAATGTAAAACTGCCCAAAAGTTTTGAAAGGGAGCCGCATATATGTCGGGAGTGTTCTGATTGGAAAAGCATAAATAAACCCGACCAATCACCTTTTCTTCAGATTCAACTCTAACATTGATTCTTCCCTTTACCCTGAAAAATTAACACAAACCTTTGGTAACTGCGCAATTGAAAAAGAATTAACCCTGCTTCATAAATCCATCGGATCCACCTGTTCCGCATTTCATTGACTTCCCATCGCAAATAGAAATCGGTGCTTTCAAACACTGTATTGACCCAATCCTTAACAAAACCGCGATATAACAGACGCATCGGAGTTATAAAACATAATGTATAGACTATTGGGTCCGGAAATGTTATCACAAATCGTAATTGGTGAATGAACTAACATATATGCATAAGACGCCTTGCGGTCCCGCCAGAATTATAAAACACAATATATAGTTTTTTGGGTCCACCATCGCAAATCGCAATCGGTGGAACCCATATACATGTATATGAAGGGCTTTTCGATACAGTGGACCCACCGAGACTTTTAAACACAATGTATATATGTTTTGGGTCTGGCTATCATGAATCGCAATCGGCGGAAGCTGAGGTGCTATGGGATACGTCGGACCCGTCGGGCTTTTAAACATAATATATATATGTTTCGGGTCCGCCTGTTCAGTGCTTCATTAACTGCTCATCGCAAATCGCAATCGGTGATTCCCGTGGTAGTACTTCATATGAATGCCCATTGTGTTTTGCGATTGTGATCTAATCGCATTGCTATCACACATATATATACATATTGGTTATGGCTCCATATAATTATTTATATTGCGATTTGATTTGATCGCATGGGCCAATTCTTTTACACTTGTTTCTTTTGCGATTTTGATATATTATAACAAATAAATACTTCATTACTTTTAGACTTTGCGGATGTAAAGAAAATAAGGGAGCTTCATTGAGGTTCAACCCCCTAGTGATATAACTGATAAATAAAGCTAAAAACACAATATAAGCTACAACATCTAGCTCCAACTGGGGATAGTGCTTTTTTCCACAGAAGCACTAAGAACTACAAATCAGTGCATTTCCTCGGGCATGGAGTCATACATTGCTTCGCCAAACTTAACTATGTAAAAATTTATACAGTGAACCCATGCCAATATCTATAGTGATAAGATGCTTACGCTTTGATAGCAAAATATTGAGAATCGTAGATCAGTAGCCTTAGTTGGGCATGGGTCCAAAATTGTGAAAATCGTGAAATTTGAAAAACTGAAACTTGACATTATTGAAGTCTGAAACCTCTGCAGACCGGTTTCCAACTGGGAAGTCACCCTTAGTCATCAACTAATAATTAAACTGAACTACAACTGGAAACCAAATGCTCAACACCTAAGCTTATTTATGTACAATTTCCTACATATGTACATGATTGATCTCATCAAGTGAAGTCAATCTTCCAATGGTGCCAAGTTAGCATTTGGGTGCTTAATCTACAACCATTCTGCTAATGAAACTTGAAAATGCAATTCATCCTGAACAAAGAATAAATTATGCATAAAAGTAGCTCACAAAAAAAATTAGGATTATATCGACAAAATGATATGTGTAGACTGCTGATAAATTCTTCCATGTAATCTGCCATAGGATCTTCAAAAGTATAAGAAAAAAATATGTTCTTGATCAACTCCAAAAAATAAATTCTCTATGTATGATGGTTCCTACTCGATTAAAACTTTTGTTTGGATAATATGTTCAACAGAACAATCAGCAACATCTTTAAGAAAATGATCTATATCACTTTCGTGTCTCCACTTTTCATCTCTAAGCTTTGATTGAAAACAATTTGTAATTCTAACCTTAGGAAGAAAAAGAACTTTTTTCACATTACTATACGACACTTGATCAACTTCAAATAGATTGTTTACCTTTGATCCATGGGCATCCTTGTGTTCTTCAATGCTATGATATACAATCTCTTTATCAGCTTTCTTTTTACAGAAGATAGCCTCTTTTGCTATGATAGATGGCTCAATATATTGTTGTCCAACATATCCCACTTGTTGGTTTTTTCCTATATGTTCAACACCCAACTGATGAACTTGAAGAGCTTCACCTTGTTCCCCATTTAAACCATTTTCATTATAGATAGGAGGATCATAAAATTTAACAAAATAGGAAATCTGGGGATTTATTTGCAACTTAATTATTTCTTCCTCTGCTCGACTACTGAGCAGAAATTCTTGATGCATGTTTGAACTTTCCTCCATCTGAATACTTTCTTGATTTTCTTGGAACAGAGTCAACCAATTCTTTTCTTGGGAGATTGTTGGATAGAAATTCTTTATAAACCTCTCCACATAATTTTGAGAAAATGGTGTTCAATCTGCTTGGAACATAGTCAACCACTTCTCTACTTGGGAGATTTTTGAAAAGAAATGCTTTATAAACTTCTCCGCATCATTTTGAGAAAATTATAGTTCCTCACTTTCAAAGACTGACTCATAGTTAATATGGCTATAACTTATTCGAATGCTCGATATATTATCAAAAATATCATTAGTTTCCTCAATAGGATTATCTTGAGCTTTTAAAGTTTCTTTTAAATCATAATATTCACAACAACCTTCAAAAAGAAACTTGTAAGGATAATAAGTTCTACAATAAGAATTGAATACTGAATGGAAATCTTTCAGAGATGAAATGCTTGAATGAGGCAAAGCCTGAACCAAACCCTAGGTTCTTGGTCCAAAGAAAAAAAAACAACTTCGTCTTCACATCTTCATGAATGATGCCCTGTTGCTCCATGCATTCATGAAACTCTTAGAGATGTTGAGCTGGATCTTCATATTCCATTCTACTAAATTTTGGAAGATACTCATTCCACGCATAAAATGAAACCATATCATGAGGATATCCAATGATCCCAATAAAATAAAATGGATCAAATTTATGGACTAAGAATGCAGGGGGGGCCATTAAAACCTAGAAAAGAAAACTTCAAAGTACAGTGGAGTCGTCAATCAATGTTGTAAGTGAAAATCACAGGTGTGAATGAACAACCAACTGCTAAAACTTTTCATTCTCAAGAATCAACTTCAATCTTAATAAACCCAAGGAAAAGTGCTCTTATTCAATTACTTTTATTCAAAACAGCCAAACATTTCCTCCTCACTGAACAACCAAAGGAAAATATTGAAAACCTAGGGAAAAATGTTCTTGTCTTCTCTCCTCGGCAACAGTTCCAATTAATGTTGTATCTTAAGAAACAAATTTCTTGTCTGTGGAGAAATTGTGCTTAAGACATTAATGATTATTCTTTGTTGTCACTTTATTTTTTGTTGTATTCTTAAATGAAGGAGCTGGAAAACTTGGTCTTTAACCCTTAATATATATGTGACAAGAAAATCTCAGAATGCCATTTGTTGCTAGATATAAATGATGAATGAAGAAAGCTTGAAGGAGAAGTTTAAGATAATATGCTGCTTAACACAGAACCTATTATCCATCACTTAGAAGAATTATGAAAATGAGAACTGAATCATAGACAATATGTTGCTTGACACAGAAACTATTATCTACGACCCTTGGAGAAGTTAAAGATAATATGTTGCCTTACATAGAAACTATTATCTATAACTTAGAAAGGAAGATGAAAAATTCAAGTATAGGAGCGCTCTTTTAAGGGATTTTAACTTTATCTACATAAGAAAATAAAGACCTACAACTTCATTACTATACTTGAAAGAAGAAAATATAAGATGACACATGACAGAGAAGTTACAAAATTATACCCAACAATTCATGGAAACTTTTGATTCTTTCATTAATCAATAGGTATATCAAGAATACAGTGTTTTAGTCTCTAGGTTCTCCAAAATTCCAACCCCCACTTACAATTCCCTTTTTAGGTTTTTATCTCTTCTATCAAATCAGTTTTGCAAAATGATTTCTTGAAACAGCTAATAAACTACTTTATAACAGTTATAAAACTACTTCCTATTTGAGATTATTCAACTTTACTACATATAAAATATTGAAACTCATAACAAGTGTAAAACTGCGCCAAAAGCTTTGAAAGGGGGTCACATATATGTCGGGAGTGTTCTGATTGGCAAAACATAAATAAACCCAACCAATCACCTTTTCTTCAAATTCGGCTCTAACACTGATTCTTCCCTTTACCCAGCGAAATTAACGCAAACCTTTGGTAACTGCAAAACTGAAAAAAAATTAACTCTGCTTCATAAATCCATCGGATCCGCCTGTTCAGCGTTTCATGGACTTCTCTACACAAATAGTAATCATGCTTTCAAACGTTGTATTGACCCAATCCTTAACAAAACCACGATATAACGGACGTGCCAGAGTTATAAAACATAATGTATAGACTATCGGGTCTAGAAACTTTATCGCAGATCGCAATCGGCGAATGAACTAACACATATGCATAAGACGCCTTATTGACCCACTGGAATTATAAAACACAATATATAGCTTTTTGGGTCTGCCATCACAAATCACAATCGACAGAACCCATATACATGTATATGAAGGGCTTTTCGATACAGCGGACTCCACTAAGACTTTTAAGCACAATGTATATATGTTTAGTTTTGCGATTGTGATCTAAATGCATTGCTATCATATATATATATATATATATATATATATATATATATATATATATATATATATATATATATATATATTTGTTATGGCTCCATATAATTATTTATATTGCGGTTTGATTTGATCGCATGGGCCAATTATTTTACACTTGTTTCTTTTTTTATTTTGATATATTATAACAAATAAATACTTCATTATTTTTAGACTTTGCAAATGTAAAGAAAATAAGGGAGCTTCATTGAGGTTGAACCCCTCCAATGATATAACTGATAAATAAAGCTAAAAACACAATATAAGCTACAACACTAGCCATGAAATGATTCACAACAACAATAGTAGTCATAGATATATATGAGTTATAGCATTGGAAGATGGCTCATTTACATCATGGAGCTCTTAGAATTCTAGGGGAGATTGTCACAAGATTGTCGGAGTCATTAGAGAAATTTTGAGGTAAAAAATAGGCCTCAAAACAAAAATGTACAACAAAAATCAGCTTTATAAGAATCAATAAGATTCAATATGATGATGTCAACTATGGGGGATGATTTGCCATTTTTGGAGTAGAAAGGTAAAAAGATAAAAAATAAATAAATAAACTACTTTTTCAACTCAATTTCCAACTTATCTCCCTACGATTTTACTCAAATTTTGAGAAATAGCACTCATTGGATGCAAAATTTATTTTTTCATCCGAGTACCCATATTGCATACTTTTGATGGACCCTAAATACACAAAAGATGTGAAATACTTGAAAAACGTGAATGTAGTCATGTTTTTTCATTTATTTCACATTTTTCATCCAGTGAGTGTTCCTGCTCAAAATTTGAGTAAAATCATAGGCATATAAGTTGAAAATACGAGTTGAAAAAATAGTTTTTCCTTTTTTCCCTACAAAAATTGATGAGATAATCTAATTTTATTTTATTAATTCCACTATTACTTTATAATGTTCTTTAGGAGACCCATTTTACACCTCAATTTCTCTAATGTCAGCATTGAGCATTAGAATGTGTGCAAAGGGTGTGCTCTCACGAAATAAACCAAGACTGTTTTTCAAAGCAGTGATAACAGCTCATCATGTATACTTGATTTGGTTTATTTTTATGTATATGGTATAATTTTTTCAGTCTCTTTTAGTGGTTAAAGTATTATGTTATATTTATAGATGACGTCTATAGGAAGACCTGGATCTTTTGGAAAAATGTCATTAATGTCAAGGGGTTGAATGGGCCAGCATTTGTTAGGTAATTTGTGTGCACAAATCAAGTGAATTTGGGTATAAGGACCTTCCATATTGGTATCCCTTGTCATGTTATTTTGTTTGATAGGTAACAGGCTTTGTGGGTCCTCTTAGAGAGATATTGATTTTTTAAGGTTGACGCCCCAAATATGAGTTTTGCACCAACACCTGTGCCCCAAAATTTTATGAACTTAACACTACTTTTTTGCACTAAAAGAAGGTCAAATTACAATTTATATAGGCCTAAATCCATGGAAGGAAGCATTTTAAAGAACAAAAAATAATTTTTAAAAGTAATCTTTAATAGGTCGGCCTAATAGAAAATCATTAAGTTGGTTCCAACAAAAAATTGTGGCTTTTCATGGATCAGGTCAACCTCCTCAAAAATGCATATATATTCACCCTAAAAATGGGTTATTCAAGCAAGGATTCTAGTTGATCTAAGGTAATAAACTAGCAGGAGTAATTCAAGGCCTAAGATGCATTGAAGATTTAGATAAGGCGGAGTTCTCAAGGACATTTGACTTTTTTTTTGTGGTGGGTTTTTTACAAAACATAGGGATTCGTTGAAGCTCATCTAAGGTGAATCGCAGGGATGAATTTTGTGGTCTTTCAGAAGCCTATTGTGGCTTGGTCTTAGGCCTACTATGACCCTCCATAATGTTTAATTTTGACTTCCCTATTATGCTTTATTTTGACCTTTCTAAGGCCTCTTTTCCATAGATTCGAATCTTTGTGGCAACTTGAATCAAAATGAATTTGTGTAGACTTTGGGACATCTGATTATGTGCCTATGAACCTAAGATATATTGAATTTTGAGGTTTCCCTAAGGCCTAATATTTTCCTTTTTAGGGAACACCTAAAGCAAGTTTTTGGAGGTTTATCTTGATGTTGATTTAAGCTTACCTAAGGTAGAATTAGGGGCTAATCTTGAGGAAAGAGTTTTATTAAGGTTAGGGCATATTGGAAGCATTATTCTGAGATAGGTCTGAAGTTTGAATATGAGGGATCAAATTGAATCTTGGAGTAGATCTTGGGGCTTTTTCTAAAGTAGATATTTGGAAGCGAACCTTAATACTTATTCTAAAGCAAATCCTTTGGGAGAAGATTGTAATATTTGTTTTGAAGCAAACCTTGAGAGAAAACCTAGACATGTGATTTTTGGCAAGCCTTTGATGAATTGAAGTAGATCCTTGGCATGTGTCAAGGCAAGTCAGAGGAATCATTTGTAGCAAACTCTTTTGGAGCAAACCTCAATATTTGTAATGAACCCTTTTGTGCTTGTTCTAGAATAGATATTTTAGTTGTTTTCACAAGAAAACCTTTGTAGCAGACATTTGGTGCTTGTTCTTGAGCAGATATTTGAAACCCTTGTTGAAGTCATGGAGCAAGTTGAGTTAAATATAGAGAGAGGGTACTTGCATTAATGATCCAAGGGTTTGATTTTTTTGTAATTAGATCATTTTCCTTGGTACGAGAACCCAATAAGATTTTGTTTTATCTTTTATTCTATAGGGTGGCAGGGTGCTGCTAGAGAAGCAAGTTATGGCTTCCTTTAGGAGGTTGTCTCATCCTTCCAGTGGGGGTTGGTAAATCTTGGGGTTGTATCCCTTTCAGTTGTAGTTGTTAAATTCATATATCGTAGTTTCCCTTGTAATATAAATATATTTTTCAAATATATCTTCTTTTCATTTAATGTGATGTTATAGGTTAATTGTTTTGATACTTAAATTACTGAATTTGTGAAATATTGATTCACCTCTACTCTTAGTATTACTCTCTAACAATCTAATCAGTGGAGGGAAGATTGTGAACAAAATGGATCATATGGAAGGCATATCTTCAAGGACAATTCCAGTATTTTATGGAATGATTACCCACTATGGAGCAGTTGCATGGAAACCTACTTAAAGTCTTTAGGAGTGGATGTTTGCCTCTCCATCATAAATGGCTATAACGTTCCTAAAAATACTCCAACTGATTTGAAAGATAAGAAGTTGTTCATAGAAATTCAAAATCTCTTCATGCCATCACAGGAGGATTGTCAAGAACCATTACGTCCAAGGTGATTTCATGCACCACAACCAAAGAAGTTTAGGATAAACTTAAAACTTTGTATGAAGGTGATGATAAGGTCAAGCAGGCCAAACTTCAAAAATACAAAACTCAGTTCGATAACCCAAAAATGGATGAAAAATAAGATATTTCAACCTATTTTCTCAAAGTATACGAAGTTTTAACTCCATTAGAGGATTAGGTGAAAATTTTGAAGATCCCTTGATCATACAAAAGGTATTGAAATCGCTTCCCTTGAGATATGATGCCAAGGTATCTGCCATAGAAGAAACCAAGGCATGGACTAATATGAAAATGGAAGAATTACATAGCACTCCTACAAAATAAGAAATGAGAATAGATATAGAAGACATACCATCAAACAGATAAGTAGCTTTTAAAGCAACAAAGAAGAGAATAAACAAAGAACTCAAGGTCAAAGGAACTCCATATAATGAATCAAGTATAGAAGCAAATTTCATCAAGAAACTCAAAAGAGGAATCATAAAACACAAAGGTAATTACCTTTTACATGTTTTGATTGTGGCAGAATAGGTCATTATGCTAAGAGATGTCCTTTTAAGAAAAATAAAATCTTTCGCAAGAAAAAACTTTATTTTAAGGAAGACAACAACTCTTCATATGAGAGTGATACAGAAGAATGGGATGCAAGAGAAGTTCTCTTCATAACCAAAGAGAATCAAAATGACAATCATGATGTCAAATAATTCATTGATTCAAATGAAGAAATAGACACAACCAAATGTGAGAACTTGTGGAGACTCAAAAATGATTTTGAAACTGAACAAGAAGATGAAGAAGTTAAGGAGAAATTGAAGAATAGTGAAAACGAAAATGTCTTGCTTAGAAATAAAAACAAAGATTTGTGAAACCTACTTGAGAAGCATGATCAAGAAAATATCTCTTTAGAGAGAAGTGATGAGGACCCGGATAAAGAAGAGAGAAGAAGATTCTAAGAAGCTTGAAAATGAATTTGTTTCATTGAGAGATAAAGTTGATAAGCTCAATAAGAACTTGAACAACTCACTAATGTTGGATAACATTCCCAAATATCAAACACCATCAAGCAATAATACTAGTTTTAGTTATACATGTGAATCCTCAAGGAAGGAAGACAAAAGCTCCAAGCCTCCAAAGGAAGAAACTCAAATATGTTCCTACTTATGTCGATCAACAATGGATTGAACCTTGCAGTAGACAAAACAACTTCAGAAGATCACCCTACTCTCCTAGGTATGAGAACATTTTTATTGGTCATTGTTACTCTTGTGGATGTTTTGGGCATAAAGCAATTCATTGTAAAATTAATACAATATACAATTACACAAGGAGTAGAAATGATTATGGATTTAGACCTAGAAATTCCATGGAAACTATAATCCATTTGAACCACTAATGAATAAAAACATTGTATGCTACAAGTGCAATAATATTGGTCACAAGGCACAAAATTTATGTCTTGTGAAAGAGAATGCTCCAATCATGCAGACAAAGAAGCCAACTATGACATGGGAGAAGAAAAAGAAGGAAAATTACAATCTAGCATTGATCACTAAAGATAAAGAAGATGAATGGTACATAGATAGTGGATGCTCGACACATATGACTAGAGATCAAAATAAATTTGTCAGCCTAAAAGAAAAAAGCAACAGTGTTGCATTTGGAGATAAATCTTCTGTCAAGATACTTGGAAAAGGTGTAGCAAGCCTTGGAAGCAAACATATGAAGGCACAAAATGTTTTGCTAGTTAAGGATTTGAAGCACAATCTTCTCAGTGTTGGCAAGATGTGTGATCAAGGGTATAATCTCTTGTTTGACTCTCGGAAGTACAAAATCAGAGAAGAAGACTTAAGAAGATTGGTTGCAACAGCCACAAGAAGACCAAACAACATTGTGTTCCAGACCAAGTAGAGTGGAAAAGTGTAGCCCAAAAAAGAGTCATAAGGACAACAAAGAAGGGAAGGATAAGAAGACAAAAGTCTTGTTGAGTGCCATATGTTCAGGGGAGCAGCCCAAAGACATAAGTCACCCTTTGCCATTGATGTCAAAGGGGGAGAGAAAATGAAGTGAAACATGGAGATGGAGGAAATGAAGCATAGAAATAGGGGAGCATGATGGAGGGGAAGCATGAGTTTTGACGTCAATGATAAAGGGAGCGATTGTTGGAAAAATTTACATTGATGTCAAAGAGTGAATATACCAACATTTTTTTGGTGATTTTCATGCACAAATCAAGTGAATTTGGGTACAAGGACCTTCCATATTGGTAGCCCTTGTCTAGCCATTTCATTTGATAGTGGCATGCCTTGTTGGTCCTCTTGGTTGGAGAGATAATGATTTTTGAAGGTCGATGCCCCAAAGATGAGTTTTGCACCAACACCTCTGCTTCAAAATTTTATAACCTTAACACTGCTTTGTTGCCCTATAATAAGGTAAAAATTATAATTTATATAAGCCTAAGGCCATGGAAGGAAGTATTTTTGAATAACAATTAATTTTTAGAAGTAATATTTAATATGTCGACCTAATAGAAAATCCTTAAGTCGACTCCAACAAACAATCGTGGCTTTTCATGGATCAGGTTAGCCTTAATATAGCCTCCTCCAAAATACATATGTATTCACCCTAGTCTTGGTAAATTGAGGTAAGGATTTCAACTGATCTGAGATAATAAGCTAGTGGGAGTAATTTGAGGCCTGACCTGCCTTAAATATTTGGAGAAGGTCGAGTTCTAAAGAACTTTTGAAATAAGTTTTATACATTTTAAGTTGCGGCTTTTACAAAATAGAGGGATTTGATGAAGGCATTTAAGGTTAATTTCAAGGATGATTTTCATGGTCTTTCCAAGGCATATTGTTGGGCCTGGTCTGAGGCCTAATGTGGCTCTCCCTAAGGTCTAATTTCGGCCTCCATCTAAGTATTTTTTTGGCATTTTTGAGGCCCCTTTTTCATATATCTGAAACTCTCTGATAGCTTCAATCAAGACGAATTTATGCAGACTTTGGGAGACCTAATTTTGTGCATTCGAACCTAAGGCAGATTGGATTTTGAGGTTTCCCCTAAGGCATAATTTTCAACCAGTTTAGGGCACACTTGAAGCAAGTTTTTGGAGATTGATCCTAATTTTTTTAAGCTTACTCGAGGCAAAATATGG